>RCUC01142093.1:0-11918 GCA_003697995.1 Taxidea taxus jeffersonii | reverse complement strand
GAGTCCCCACCTTCACTGAACTTAATCTCTACTGTGGAGAAACAGATGATAAACACGTAAACTAATGTGGGGTCTGGTTAAAGCCTTATTGGTGTATTTTAAATTTTTACTGGGAATTAGTTGTGGTGGTAGTTTGTTTGGTTTTTCTTTTTAAATATTTTATTTATTTATTTGACATAGAGAGACACAGCAAGAGAGGAAACACAAGCCAGGGCAGAGGGAGAGAAAGAAGCAGGCTTCCTGCTATGCAGGGAGCCCAAGGTGGGACTCAATCCTAGGACCCCGGGATCATGACCTGAGCTGAAGGCAGATGCTTAATGACTGAGCCACTCAGGCTCCCTGTAGTGGTAGTTTTAAAGTATGTCCACAAAGTCCACACTCTGCTTTGAAACTCAGTGGGCTTGTGAGACCGCATCCACTCATAAACTATGGCAGAAGGGGCGCTATGTGGCTTCCACGGCTGGGTCAGAAAAAAGTGATCTAGGGGCGCCTGGAGTGGCTCAGTTGGTTCGGCTCAGTTGGTTGTGTCTACCTTCAGCTCAGGTCATGATCTCAGGGTCCTGGGATTGAATCCCGTGTCCAGCTCCCTGCTCAGCAGGGAGTCTGCTTATCTCCTTCTCCCTCTGCTGCTGCTCCCCCTGCTTGTGCTTTCTCGCTCACATGTGCAAGCTTTCTCAAATAAATAAATAAATAAAATATTTTTAAAATATGGAAATAGTTGCTGGAGGGGGTGGGAGAGATGTGGCATCTGGGGTAATGGACATCGGGGATGGCATGTGTTGTGGTGAGTGCTGTGTGTTGGGTAAGACTGATGAATCGCAGACTTGTACACCTGAAGCAAATAATACATTATACGTTAATAATAAAAAAATAAATTAAAACAAAAAACCCCAAAACACACAAAAAACAACAACAATAAAGAAAGAAAGAAAGAAAGTAAATGCCTGGGTGGCTCAGTCGGTTAAGCATCTGCCTTGGGCTCATCATGATCTCAGGGTCCTGGGTTCGACCCCCCCAATCAGGCTCCCTGCTTAGGGAGAGCCTGCTTCTCCCTCTCCCTCTGCCTCTCCCCGCAGCCCGTGTTCTCTTTCTTTCTCTCTCAAATAAATAAATGAAAAGGTGATTTAGTTTCCACTCTGCTCACAGGAACACTTGTGCCTGAACCCTGGAATTGCCCTGTAACCAGGCACACTTCCCTGGGGCCAGCACCCCATGAGGAAGCCCAGAATAGCCCACGCAGAGAGCCCCCATGGAGAGAGGGAGGTGCCGGGCCGCCCCCTGCAAAGAGAAGGATGTTACGAACTCCAGCTCCAAGACTGCAGCTTCCAGCCCATACTCCTCACAAGCAAGGTCAGCCTCTCTGAAACCTCTTGGTATACCCACTGTCTTTCTACTGAAGGGAAAGGACGACCCTCCAGCCCACGTCCCTCGGCCACCTCGATGCAATTTGCGTCTCCGCCACAAGAGTGCGACAATGTTCACGAAGTCGGGAGGAGCTCACCACAAGGTCTACTCCTCTCTGAACAAGAGGTGCGGAAAAGGTTTTGGCCTCATCATTTTGCCTGAGACTCATTCTCATGAGCTGCCTGGCACCAGAAGAAAGTCTGATAGCGATGGTCTGGGTACTGGCTTATGGGATCGCTCACCACATTTTCCATGAGCCCACCTCTCAAAGGACAGGGACTTCCCTGAATGTATTTTCATTGCCAGCCTTAGGGAAAATCAGCCATGTTTGATTCTGATGCACTGATACTTCTACCCTGTGACCTCCCCGTCACATCTATGACCTTCTCTATTGTCCCCTTTCCTCATTTCTGTGATTCCAGCAGTGGGAGCTTACGCCTTCCTCTGTGGGAAAATTTCTTAGCTTCAGTTCATCCACAGCTGCCGTTCATATCTCTTCCCCTGAAATTCTCCGAGGGGATTTAGGAACTTGCAGGGGGTGAGGGGACGGGTTCTCAGAGCCTCACAGACCTGCTGCCGCAGGTACATTGTCCTTTTGTTCCTTCATGATGGCGCTCAGACCCCATAAACCTCCTGACCTTCTGAGGGCTGCTCCTTCCTTCCTGAATATGCTCAGGTGGCACGTGCTTATGGGCTAATTTCCAAGCTGGCCTCGGTCAGAGGTGATGGTTCTCAGGGCCTCTGGGCGCAGGAGGAGAGGGGACCAAACCTACCCTCTGCTTTTGTTGATGCCCCAACCTGAAGAGATTTGGCAATAGAACCTCTGTTCCTAAAGGTACGGAGACTCTAGGAATTGCAGACTCTCTCTGGTCTGGTAAAAATGATCTCCCAGACTTATGGGCATGTGGAATTCACCTTGGTTTGCACAGATCTCTGCCTTTCACCTGGTCTCCCTACGGTCAAAACCAATTTTTGTCTCTGAGTTGTCTTGTTGTTTGTGCCTCAGTTAAAGCCATTATCTTGCCCCCCCTCGAAAAGATTTTATTCATTTATTTGAGAGAGAGAGAGAGAGAGAGAAAGAACTGAGCGGGAGGGGAGAGGGAGAAGCAGGCTCCCCACCAAGCAGGGAGCCCGACATGGGCTCCATCCTTAGACCCCAGGATCATGACCTGAGCCAAAGGCAGATGCTTAACTGACTGAGCCACCCAGGTGCCCCCATTATCCTGGTTTTTGTTCTTCTCGGAGCCTGAAGCTCCTTAGGGTCAGAACCTCTTTTTACACATCTCAGAATTGTCTAGAGTTAGGGTACCAACATCTCCCTACTTCACACACACACGCACACACATACACACACAGCCTCGCTAGACTGTGAGGAGGTGTGTTGTATTATTACCATTTTCTGAACCTGTTCATGGTATTTTGTAGAAAACAACACTGTAGTGAAATTTGCCTAAATTTAAACAACTGCTGTTTATTCTGATATTTTCATCCCTTTCCCTTGTTGGGGGTTGTGATGACGGTGACAGTTAACATGCTCTTTCTTCTTGAAGTAATGATGAAAATATCTCTTTGATCTTAAAGTCTTTCCCTGGTGATATAAAAAGCATATCATCTTATGTAGGTTGCCCAATCATTTGTTTCATTTTTGGGAATTTTTATCGGCCTCACGAAGTCCAAAAGGCTGGGAACTATTGTCCGACCATAGCGTGCACAGTCCCCAGAGCAGAGAACATCCAATTGCCATATGTCACAGCAATGCCGTGCAGTGTGTACCCGAGAGGATTGAAAACAAGGTCCGCAAACTCTTGTACAAGACTGCTCGTGGCAGGACCATTCACAACAGCCTGCCAGTGACACAACCCAAGTGTCCACCGACTGACGGATGGATAAAAAAGGTGTGGTGCCTCCAGACAATGGAGTTTTATTTGGCCATAAAAAGCAATGAAGTGTTTGTGTGCATTGCCATGGGGATGAACCCTGAAAATGTCACACAGTGAAAGACGCCAGATGTGAAAGGATGGAGGTTGTATGATTCAACTTCTGTGGAATGCCTGGAATGCGCAAATTCATAGCAGCGGAGAAGAGGTTAGTTTCCCAGGGGTTTGGGAGAGATGGCAATGGGCAATGATTGCTTGATGGGTACAGAGTTTCTTTTCGGAGTGATGAAAAATTTGGATATAATGTTGATGGTTGTACAACTTTATGAATGTAATTGATGCCACTCAACCGTGCACTTAAAAATGACAAATATTAGGGGCGCCTGGGTGGTTCAGTCGGCAAAGTGTCTGCCTTTGGGTCAGGTCGTGACCTCGGGGTCCTGGGATAGAGCCCAGCGTCAGGCTCCTTGCTCAGCGGGGAGTCTGCTTCTCCCTCTCCCTCTGCACCAACCTCCCCCATTTGTGCTTACTTTCTCTCAAATAAGTAAATAAAGTATTTTTTTTTAATGACAAATTTTAGGGACGCCTGGTTAAGTCGTTTAGTTGGTTAAGCTGCTGCCTTCGGCTCAGGTCATGATCCCAGAGTCCTGAGATAGAGTCCCACATCAGGCTCCTTGCTCAGTGGGGAGCCTGCTTCTCTCTCTGCCTCTGCCTGCCACTCTGCCTGCATTTGCGCACTCTCTCTCTCTCTGACAAATAAATAAATAAAATCTTTTAAAAAATGACAAATTTTATGTTACATATATTTTATCACAGTTTAAAAAAATGAAAAAATGTGGAAACAATCAAAGTGTCCACCAGCTAGTGAGAGGGTTAAAAAAATGTGGTATATCCATACACTAGAATAGTATCAGCAGCTAAAAGGAACAAAAAACTCATCCATTTACAGCTTGAAGCCTACAATTCCATTGATATGACTATCCAGAAGAGAAAGGAGATTAGAGTCACTTGGGGCTGGGGTGAGGGGGGGGTAGGGACAGCAACTGGGCCTGAGGGCTCTTCTCTCAGGGTGATAACAATGTTCTAGACTTGTGGTAATGGCTGCACAACTCTCTACCTTTCACAAACATCAGTGAATTGTAGAGTTAAAATGAGGCGATTTCATGGTATGGATGCTACATTTCAATAAAGCTGTTTTTAAAAAAGAAGAAAATACCAAGTGTCGGTGAGGATGTGGAGATATTGGAATCCTCGTGCCTTCTTGGTAGGAATGTAAAACAGTGCCAGCTGCTGGGAAGACAGCACGGTGGTTCCTCAAAGAAATTAAACATAGAAACTACCCGATGACCCAACAGTTCCAATTCTGGGCATCTGCCCCAGAGAACTGAGAGCAGGGACTTGAACAGATACTTATACACCCCTGTTCATAGCAACATTATTATTAATTTAATTTAATTTTTTAAAAAAGATTTATTTATTTATTTATTTGACAGACAGAGAGCACAAGTAGGCAGAGAGGCAGAGAGAGAGAGGAGGAAGCAGGCTCCCTGCTGAGCAGAGAGCCCGATTCGGGGCTCGATCCCAGGACCCTGACATCATGACCCGAGCTGAAGGCAGAGGCTTTAACCCACTAAGCCACCCAGGTGCCCCAATTTAATTTAATTTTTTTAAAGATTTTTGTTTGTTTGTTTATTTGAGAGAGAGAGTTAGAGAGAGCCTGAGAGAGGAGAAGGTCAGAGGAAGAAGCAGACTCCCCATGGAACTGGGAGCCTGATGCAGGACTCGATTCCAGGATTCCAGGATTCCAGGATCATCCCCTGAGCTGAAGGCAGTCACTTAACCAAATGTGCCACCCAGGTGCCCCAATGTTATTATTAATTTTAAGTTATTTATTTATTTGAGAGAGAGAGAGAGCACGCAAGCAGGAGGGAGGGTCAGAGGGAGAGGGAGATGCAGACTCCCCGCTGAGCCGGGAACTCCACGTGGGGCTTGATCTCAGGACCCATGGATCATGACCCCAACCAAAGGCAGATGCCTTACTGACTGAGCCACCCAGGTGCCCCCCGTAGCAACATTATTCACAGTGGCCAAAAGGTGAAAACAACCAAGTGTCTAGTGATAGATGAATGCCAAAACAGGAAGTGTGGTAGATACCTACAATAGAATATTATTCAGCCTTAAGAAAGAAGGGAATTCTGACACAGGCTACAATGTGGATGAAGCTTGAAGACATTCTGTTGAGTGCAACAACTCAGAAGAGGGCAAGTACTATATGATTCCACTTCTAGGAGCTCCGTGGGGGTAGTCAGACCCATCGAGACAGAAAGTGGATTCCTGGGTGCAACGGGCTGGGAGGGGGTGAGTGTTTCACAGGGGCAGTGTTCAGTCTGCAAAGATGAAAATGTTCTGCAGCTGGGTGGTGGTGATGGGTTTGCAACAGAGCAAATGCACTTAATGCCACCAAGCTGTACTCTTAAAAAAGGTACTCTATGCATTTTACCACAATTAAAAATAGAAAGGTAGGGAGTAAGCAACTGTGTCACATGCTGCTGAGTGTTCCAAGTTATGGACAGAGACGTCACCAGGATAGGAAACTACAGACTAATAGCCTTAGTGAATATAGACGCAAGTATCCTCCACAAAATACCAGCAAACCGAATCTAGGAACATATGAAAAGGATTACGTGCTGGAAATGTACCCCAGGAATGCAAAGTTGACTTAACATTCAAGAATCAATTAATATAATAAACCATATCAACGGACTAATGGGTAAAAACCCCGTGATCATCCCATAGGTACAGGAAAAGCATTTGACAATATCCAACAGCCCTTTATGATAAACAAACAAACAAACAAACCCCAAACACTAAATGAACTATAAACAGAAGGGACTTTCTTAACCCAATAAAGAACATCTGCAAAAACCCCGCAGCTAACATCCTCCTTAATGATGAAAGAATGGGGGGCATCTGGGTGGCTCAGTCGATGAAGCATCTGCCTTCAGTTCAGGACGTGATCCCAGGGTCCTGGGATGGAGTCCTACATCGGGCTCCCTGCTTGGCAGGGGAGCCCGCTTCTCCTTCTCCCACTCCCTCTCCTTGTGCTCGCTCTCTCTCTCTCTCTCTCTCTGTCAAATAAATAGTTTTAAAAATGATGAAAGAATGGATGGTTTCTACCTGAGGAATAAGACAAGACTATCTGCTCTCACCACACCTAGGAAATACTGTACTGGACATTCTGGGTCAATCAGGTAAGAAAAAAATAAACGGTATCTGGATTAGAAAGGATGAAGACCATTCTACCTGCAAATGACATCACCTTGTATATTACGAATGGTAAGGCATTCATTTAAAAACAATTAGAACTAATAAAGCAATTCAGCAAGTTTGCAGGATATGACTTATGTAAACATCAATTAAATCTTGATAAAATACCAATAAAAACGTTGCAAATGAAATTAAGTAAAAATTCTACTTACATTAGCATCAAAAAGAATAAAGCATTTAGGAATAAATTTATAGAAGAATTGCAAAGCTTGTATTTCTGAAAGCTATAAAACGTTGTTGAAAGAAATCAGGGAAGACCTAAGCAAGTGGAAAGACATCCCATTTTTGTGGACTGGAAGACTTACCATTGCTATGGGGGCAATGCTCTTTAAATTGATCTATAGATTCAAAGCAATTCCTATAAAAATCCTAGCTGGCTGCTTTTCAGTTATCCTAAAATTCAGGTGGAAATGCAAGGGATCCAGGATAACCAAAACAAGCTTGAAAAAGAACAAAGTTAGAGGGCTCACAATTCCCGAGTTCGAAACTTAGTACAAGGCTAAGGTAATCAAGGCAGTGTGGTATTGGTATGAGGGTAGGCATGCCAATCAACGGAATAGATTGAAAGGGTAGAAATAAATCCTTACATTTATTAGTTAGTTGCTTTTTGACAAGGATGCCAAAACAATTCAGTGGGGAAATACAATCTTTACTTTTCTTTTTTTTTGAATTTTTATTTATCTATTTATCTTAGACAGAGAATATAATCTTTTCAATAAGAGGTGTTGGGACCAGGGCGCCTGGGTGGCTCAGTGGGTTAAGCCTCTGCCTTCAGCTCAGGTCATGATTCCAGGGTCCTGGGATCGAGCCCTGCATCGGGCTCTCTGCTCAGTGGGGAGCCTGCTTCTTCCTCTCTCTGCCTGCCTCTCTGCCTACTTGTGATCTCTGTCTGTCAAATAAATTAAAAAAAAAAAAAGAAGTGTTGGGACCACTGGATATCCTCATGCAAAAGAATGACTTTGGACCACTTCCTCATGCCATATGCAAAGAATAACTCAAAATGGACCACAGACCCAAAGGTCAGGACTGAAATTATAAAATTCTTAGAAAGAAAACATTGAAGCAAATCTTTGTGACCTCAGGTTGTGCAGTCTTTTTAGCAATGACACCAAGAAAGCACAAATGAGGGGCGCCTGGGTGGCTCAGTTGGTTAAGTGACTGCCTTCAGCTCAGGTCATGATCCCGGGGTCCTGGGATCGAGTCCCACATCAGGCTCCCAGCTCCATGGGGTGTCTGCTTCTCCCTCTGACCTCCCCCCTCATGCTCTCTCACTCTGTCTCTCTTTCAAATAAATAAATTAAAAAAAAAAAAAGAAAGCACAAATGACTGAAGAAACAAACAGATAAATTGTACTTTATCAAAATTAAAAACTTTTGTGCTTCAGAGAACACCCTCAAGAGAGTGAAAAGATGGGGCGCCTGGGTGGCTCAGTGGGTTAAAGCCTCTGCCTTCGGCTCAGGTCATGATCCCAGAGTCCTGGGATTGAGCCCCGCATCGGGCTCCCTGCTCAGCAGGGAGCCTGCTTCCACCTCTCTCTGCCTGCCTCTCTGCCTACTTGTGATCTCTGCCTGTCAAATAAATAAATAAAATCTTTAAAAAGAGAGCGAAAAGACAAGCTACAGAATGATAGAAAATGTTTGCAAATCAGATAGTGATAAGGGACTAGTATCCAGAATGTGTTAAAAACATCTACAATCCAACAATAAAAAGGCAATAAACCAATGGAGGAGTGGCAAAGGATTTGCATAGACATTTCTCCAAAGAAGTTATTCAAATGGCAAGTAAGCATGTTAAAGGATGACCAACATCATTAACCATCAGGGAAATGCAAATCAAAGGTACAAGGTATCACTTCATACCTGCTGGTATGACTACAGTAAAGACAGGGGCACCTGGCTGGCTCAGTTGGAGAGCATGCGACTCTTGATCTCACGGTTGTAAGTTAGATCCCCACATTGGGGGTAGAGATTACTTGAAAATAAAATCTTGAGAAAAAGAAAAGAAAAATGGCAGACCTATAGCGAGGTTGGAACCCTTGTACATTGCTGGTAGGAATATAAAATGGTGTGGCCACTCTGGGAAATGTTCAGCAATTCCTCAAAATATTAAACATGGGGTGCCTGGGTGGCTCAGGTGGTTAAGCATCTGACTCTTGATGTCAGCTCAGGTCTTGATCTCGGCGTGGTGAGATTGAGCCCCATGTAAGGCTCCGCACTCAGTGTGGCGTCTGCTTGAGATTCTCTCTCTCTCTCCCACCCCCCACCCCAACTCGTGTTCACTCTCTCTAAAATGAAATAAATAAATCTTTAAAAAAAAAAAAGGGTGGGGCACCTAGGCAGCTCAGTCATGAAGTGTCTGCTGTCCGCTGGGGTCATAGTCCCAGGGTCCTGGGATCCAGCCCCATGTCAGGCTCCCTGCTGGTCTGGAAGCCTGCTTCTCCCTCTCCCATTCCCCCTGTTTGTATTCCCTCTCTCGCTGTCTCTCTCTCTGTCAAATACATGAATAAAATCTTTAAAAAAATAAAAAATAGGGGCGCCTGGGTGGCTCAGTGGGGTGAGGCCGCTGCCTTTCAGCTCGGGTCATGGTCTCGGGGTCCTGGGATCGAGCCCCGCATCGGGCTCTCTGCTCAGCGGGGAGCCTGCTTCCTCCTCTCTCTCTGTCTACTTGTGATCTCTGCCTGTCAAATAAACACATTAAAAAAAAATCTTAAAAAAAAAAAAAAAATAAAAAATAAATAAAAAAAAAAAAACCTAAAAAACAAAACAAAACAGAACACAGGGTTAACATTTAACCCAGCCATTCCACCCCAGGTGCATACCCAAGACAAGTGAAAACATGTATTCATACAAAAAACCTGTATATGAAGGTTCATATCAGCCTTATCACAGTAGCCTAGAACTGGAAACAACCAAAATGTCCATCATTTGTTGATTGGAGAAATAAAACGTGGTCTATCCATAAAATGAAGTATTCTTTGGCTGTAAAAAGATATGTGGTACTGATACAACACGAGTGCACCTTGAGTGCAGAATGCCAGGCAAAGAAGCTGGTCATACACACAAAACATATTGTATGATTTCACTTTTGAAATTTACAGAAGGTAAATGCATAGAGTCAGAAAGTAGGTGCGCGGTTGCTTACGGCTAAAGGTGGGGAAATGGAAGAGAAATGAGGTGTGACTACTAGTAGGCATGACATTTTTTTTCTAATTTTATTTAAATTCCATTAATTGACATACAGTGCATTATTTGTTTCAGAGGTAGAGTGTGGTGATGCATCAGTTGCATACAACACCCAGTGCTCATTCCATCACGTGCCTCCTTAATGCCCATCCCCCAGTTACCCCCTCCCCGTACCTGCCCCCCCTCCAGCCATCCCCAGTTTATTTCTGATGATTTCTCTTACAGTTTGTCTCCCTCTCTGATTTCGAGGTATGACGTTTCTTTTGGGGGATGATGAAAGAACTCTAAGATAGATTGTGGTGACGGTTGTAGGACTCTGAGCAACCAGTGAATTGTGCACTTTAAGAGGGTCAGCTTCGTGGCGTGTGGATTATCTCTCAGTAGAGCCATTAAAAAATCAGTTAACACATATAGAAAGTAGATAAAAAGCCCAAAAACGATGAGGAAGTAGTTGTGATAGAAACTGTCTGTCAGTTAAACTTTAAAACAAGTTTATTAAAGGAACATTTTGAAAAGCAATTGTAGGAAAGGATTTATTGCACAGTTTAAATTTTTTTTTTAGTGTAGAAAAATTTTAAACATATAGAAGAGTAAAGGGAACCATATGAAAACATCCATGTCTCTATCACCTAATCCAGCAGTTATCAATTCATGGCCCATCTGGTTTTAGCTGTACTCCCACCCCACCCCCTCGCCCCCAAGTTTTGAAACAAATCCCAGAATCAAGTTGTTCCATTAATGCAGGAATATTGTTAAGGATATTGTCTAGGGGCGCCTGGGTGGCTCAGGGGGTTAAGTCTCTGCCTTCGGCTCAGGTCATGATCTCAGGGTCCTGGGATGGAGCCCCCCATCGCATTGGGCTCTCTACTCAGCAGGGAGCCTGCTTCCTCTTCTCTCTCTCTCTCTCTGCCTGCCTCTCTCTGCCTACTTGTGATCTCTGTCAAATAAATAAATAAAATATTTTAAAAAAAAGATATTGTCCACCACGTCTCGTGTCTTCCTCATAAAGATCTGTGGAGAAGATGAGTAATTAGATGTGGATTCCTTTCTGCTAGTGTCTTTAGGATGCCAGACACCTGAAAAGTCTTTGTGGTAAGCAGTTTTGTGGACCAGATGAACTCCTAGCTTTATTTTCTCACCTGTGGAGGTAACTACTAATGGCCTACTTATTATCTATTCTCCCTTCTTTCTGCCTAGGAAAGAACCCAGATTTTATTTGGGGTGACATTGTGCAGAGCCAAAAGACAGCATTTCTTGGTCCCCTGTGTAGCTAGGGCTAAATCATGGCTAATGATTTATAAATAGAAGTGTGGGGCTAGGAGTTCTAAGAGGCTCTTTAAAGAAAATTGGGATTGCAGGGTTTTCTCCCTTCCTTCCTCCTGCTACCTGGCTGCAATTGCTGGCGTTCCCGTAGCCATCTTGCACCATGAAGTGGCCTTGATGGTGGAAGCCACATTCTAAGGATAATTAAATGGGGTGCTAGAAGGAGCCTCTGTTCTCAATTCTGTGGAGCTGCCACACCAGTTCCAGACTTCCTTCCCCCAGATTTTATTTATGTAAGAGAAAAAGAAACATCTAAGTTGTTGAGGCCACTGTTATTTCTGGTCTCTCTGACCGGGAGCTACGGGCAATACTTTATCAGATAGACTGCTCCTTATTTTTTCTTCTCCCTGACTCCCTCATCTATTGATTTCATCTTGCACGTATTTTTATAAAACCACTTTAAATCCTTTATGGACTTGGAGTCAAAATAAATAATTTATTAAAGGGCAGCATTACACAATCGAGCACATGGATTCTTATTTCAAAGAGCAACAACAAAAACCATTTGCAGACAAAAAGTTAAACTGTGTCTTGTGATTCGCAAAACTGAAGTTTGAATCCGGAAGGAAATCCGTTGCTTATTACCAGAAAGATGGGCACCACATGGAAAACCAATTTCCAACAGAGAGAGTTTTTAAAATTTGAAAAGCTGAACAAAAACGGACCACATGTCCCACTGTGGAGGAAGGGTTAGGCCATCCGCAGTGTGTTAAGACAAAGGAATATCAGATTGCCACAGAGAATGACAAATATGACCGTGATGTGGAAATGAGGGAAAGTGCTCCACAAGGTAACAGGAAGAGAG
>ML104676.1:44905-99472 GCA_003697995.1 Taxidea taxus jeffersonii | reverse complement strand
TTTTTTTTTTTCAAATAATTCGAAGCCAAGATATGGGCTTGCTTCATTTCTCCCAAACCATAAGAGCCTTTTCAACCAGAAAGTAACTGTTTTCTCAAAAAATTGAAATTCTGGGAAACACAGTTACCTATTATTTGTAACCCAGAATTACAATGAATATTATTGGTAACCTATAAATTCAAAAAGACTTGTGATAACACAGAGCCTACTACAGTTTGCACTTTAAAAACATAGTATGAACAATAGGAGAAAAAATCATTTTTGTGATTTTCTTTTTGTTATGCCATGGTACTATCTACATTTGTATCTTAATATTAAACCCTTTATAAGATAGGATACTATCTTATATACTAAATAAAATTTCTTCTCAGACATTATAACACGCTATTAATAAAAGCTATGTTTTATAGTGATTGATCCAGCTAATTCATACAAGTACATTTTCTTTCTATCCTCTTTCCCACCCCCCTTGCTCCTGCAATTACTCGCTTTCTCCTTCCTTGACTTTGTCCTCCTTTCCTTCTCTCTTTCCATACAACACATTTATTGTGTTCCACAATGAACTGGGTCATGTTCCATCCCCATGGAATACACGTCCTTTGATCCATAGTGCTTGCAGGATGATCTTTGTCTTATCCCAGAAGTTTCAGAGCCTTAGAGATCAGAGACCTGAGCCTAATAAACTTTTCAAAGTTTAGAAATCTCATTTTTGATCTCTACCCATTTCCATGATGGATGTATATGAATCATTGCCTTCTAGAGGTAAATGTCTCTAGCCTTTTCTATTCTCTGGACTTAGTACTGCATATACAGATCTGAATTCTATAGATGTTACTTAGAATTCTGAATCTAAAGACTGCAAGCTTATATTAGAAATTTGATTAAAGGAAGAACATTTTAAGGGGCAAGATCGTGGGACTGGAGTGGTTTGGTGATTAAATTTTGCACATTCCTTTTTTAGCTTAGCTAATGCCACATGTTTCTAGCTCATATCAAACAGAGATGAGTACCTTAACAGGCTTAGCAGTAATTCACACTGTAGCTCATAAATAAAATCTCTGGCATTGCCCAATAATAGATAACATTATATAGAAGAAAAAGATCAGCACAGAAGAAGAGACAAAAAAAACATCCTGAGATGTGAGATTTCCATGGTCTTCTCACCACAGTCTTATGAGGATATTTATAAAGATAGGCAAATTACTTGAGCTCATTAGGCAGAGTGATATTCTTAAGTTAAAAATTTTATTTTATTTTATTGATTTTTTTCTTTTAATTTTAGAATTGTATTTTGAAGTCTATACTCACTCCATTATACTGTGGTGCCTCTCACACTGATATGATCCTTCCATTTGCTTTAGCCTGAGGCATATATATTATAATTATGTATTTTTCAGTCTTTTGATATTTACTGAGTATCTATGATATATAAGGCATAAATTTATAAGAAATGCAAAAGTGAATGAAGTAACATGATGTAGTTGATTAATTGTTGGAATCAGCTAGACTTGGATTGAATTATCATTATTATGGAGACTCAAGCTTATAGTGGTAATAGTCATGCATCAATGGAATATAATAATGTCAAAAGCAAGCACATTTGTAGTGCCATATGAATATGAGAAGAAATAAATGCTCAGAATTCACTGGAGGGAAACTTCACAGTGTGTGTTTGTGTGCGTGTATCTTGGTGCGCATGTGTGTATGTGTTTATACTTAGTTTTATATCTATATACATAAATCTGTCTAGTACAATTAGTCTAAGAAAGACACCCATGTTGGGGCGCCTGGATGGCTCAGTGGGTTAAGCCTCTGCCTTCGGCTCAGATCATGGTCTCAGGGTCCTGGGATCGAGCCCTGCATTGGGCTCTCTGCTCCATAGGGAGCCTGCTTCCCCCTGTCTCTCTGCCTGCCTCTCTGCCTACTTGTGATCTCTCTCTCTGTCAAGTAAATTAATAAAATCTTAAAAAAAAAAAGAAAGACACCCATGTCTTTGGAAGTCTCCTTGGAATTATTAAATTATATAGGCTATTTCTACAATTTTGCTATATTAAAATAAAACTGTTAAAAATTTAACAACATTTAATAATCTTACTATAACACCATGTCTTTGCTTTACTTTCTAGAATGGGGTACACATTTTAAAAATATGTATAAGTGGGGGTGCCTGGTGTCTCAGTGGGTTAAAGCCTCTGCCTTTGGCTCAGGTCATGATTCTGGGGTCCTGGGATTGAGCCCCTCATCCAGCTCTCTACTCTGTGGAGAGCCTGCTTCCCCCTCTCTCTCTGCCTGCCTCTCTACTTGTGATCTCTGTCTGTCAAATAAATAAATAAAATCTTAAAAAAATAAAAATATGTATAAGTGGAGTACAAATATTCTTAATTTATTAAACAGAATCTATTGTCCAGGACTCCCTTTTAAAGGTTGTTAAACTCAGTGCTTTATATCCTGTCTGTTGAATAACTGGAAGAGGAAGAAGAGACATAAACTCATTTGGAAACATATTACTGGTTTATCCCATTCCTGCCTCTCTTGGTTTCCTGTGCTGTCTTGGCCTGTAACAAATCTTAAGCACTATACTGAGTATGTTTTCCTATCAGAGGTTGCAAACCAGCAGCTGGAGGGCCCCATATGTATTTTGTTTGACTCATACAGTGTTAGTGTACACAGTATTTATATTGTATTCTTAATTAGAACTGGGAGATTTTACTTCATATGTAAATAATTGACTTTTCTTAAAAAAAAAAAAAAGAAAATTTAATACCAGTGAATTTTTTTTCATACATGCTGATTACTGGCTGATTACCTTCCCTGTAGTTCGCCGTGGTACCCACCATTTCCTACTGTATCCTAACACTGAGACCAAATGTTGTTTGCTGTTTAGCAGAGTGCTGCTAGTTTTCTTATTGTTGAGTGAGAAGGAAAATTCAATATTTCTTATAGTTCTACCTCTATGTAATAGAAGGTCCATATTGCATATTTATATTGTCTGCCTTCCTCTAAAATTACATGGTGTTAGGGCTCTTCTGTTATTGGATAGTTAACCCAGTAGAGTGAAAAGAATCAAGAAGATTTAGAGCCTGATGGAACTGGGTTCAAATCCATTTGCCATTTACCAGTGACATAACAGTATATGAGTTAAGTGAAGTGATTTAACCTTGCTGGGCTTTGAAGTACCTAAAAAAGTCTTAAAAGTATCCATTAACCAATCTAGGATTCAGCCAGTCTAAAGTCCATTCTTACATCTCATATTAGGAAAATACGCAGTGGTACTAAAGCAACATTTGACAAGTTCACATATCCAACAGGTATTAGACTTTCAATACCAAGCAACCAAGAGATAATTTAAACCTTGGTTTTATGAGTGTCTCTCCCTAACCAAGAATGCTGAAACACATTAGATCAGAATTAAACACATGGAAATCTCACAGAAGTGTGTCCCTTAGGCAGAGTATATGGCAGTCATCCTACTCTTCCATTCCTCCTTTTCCCAGAATAGAATTTCCATTTACTATGGCACACTTCCTTTGATATTAGATATGGCTTCATGATCCTTGCCATGATGGCACACCAGTGCCATCAGCACTGAGTGAAGTGAATTAGTATGTGAGGTGAAACAATCAGGCAGCCCAATATTTTTGTATGATGAACCAGGCATGCATCCTTTATCATGCCTCATTTTGGAGAAGCTTTCCCACAGCTAGTGCTATTCAGTAACTCAGTGACTCGAGTAAACTGATTAGGAGGATGGAAAATAAAGAAATACTTGTTTGAAAGTGTATTACTTGAAGTTTCCAAAGTTTTAGTCATACAATGAACCCCCAAATATTACCACCATTGCCACAGTAAAGGAACAGATCCTATTCATATATGAGCAGTTTCCTCCACATCAGCTTAGTGATGTTTTCTCTTTAAAGAATTCCCTTGACATTAATTATAATACAATGTAATCCAGTTAATAGGATCAGTTGAACAATTATTAAGGAGAGAGTTTTACTTATCCTGTCATAATTCATAACTACCGGGAATCCAAAACTCTTTGCTATAGCACTTTGGGAGATAAGAAAAGATCAACTAGTGTAACATAAAGACCTAGGCTAGGCTAGAATTTCAAAATAATATGACTAGTCATAACCAAATTACTTTGTTGAAGATTTAGACATTGTTACTTCTATAATAACTACAATATGCCAGACAGGTAGAGATATAATGTAATAGGTAATATATTTGAAGCACATTTATTTTGAGAAGTTTTTTGAAAGACATTCAAGGATTATGAAGATTTCAAATATTGGTGTTTTATCATGAAGTTATTATCTTATTTTAAAGTAATTTTAAAGTTTTGCTGAATTCATTTTTTATTATAAGAAGTGACCCATTTCTTTTAGTTGGATTCACCTGGTTTTATAAATCATGTAAAATAGAAAGAACTATTCTCCTTATATAAATTCAGGTTATGAAGAAATGCATGCTAGAGTCTTTTTTCCCCCTTAACCAAATGGGCATGTGTCTCTTAACATTTCCATTTTTTAATATCTTTCCTTGAAAAATGGAAATGATAGATATCTGTTTGCATTTAACTGTCACTTTTAAGTAAAAAAAAAAAAAAGAAAGAAATGCAGGCTAATTGTAACATGAATCTTCGTCTTCCTTGGGAATTGTGATAGAGTGGGGTTCAGTCAAGAGTGGACCCATGACTCCATATTGTCAATTTTCTCAATCCCTTTCTCTGTCTCTATCTCTCTCTTCATCACACAGCTTTGATTCTTTCCTGTGGTAAGGAAGAGTCATCAGCAGCTCCAGAATCATATCCCCTTCAGCCTCTTGACACTGAGGAGAGAGACAGTCTTTGGCAACAACTATAGCTAGAAGTTTCACACTTGACTGCTTGACTCAACCTGGATCACACCATCATCCCTGGCTGTTGTGATTGGCTGGGCCTGGGTCCCATGCTCATATGTGTGATACAAGAGATAAGCTGGACCTGTTAGGAGAAGAAGAATAAAAAAAGGGAAAAACAAAGGGCAGCCTAAAACAATTACTACCAGAGTTACCCAAGGAAAAGGGCCACATGTTTTGGTTTAGTCCTGATACCTTACCTTCATTCTAACTCCTTCATATTTTAAAGATGGGTTATTACTATTTGCCTTAAAGGTAAAACAGAATAAATTTGGTCAGCTTCCCATTTATACTTTCAGCTTCTGCTATGGTGTCTTCTAGTACTTGTGTGAAATGCATGTGTTGTGAAGAGAGAACTCATTTCAACACCTAGTTAAATGTGCAAAACAAAAGAAAACAAAACTGAGATACTTCCCTCTCTTTACCTTACCTTTTCTCAGAATGTAGAATACTCCCTGATGAAATGAATTCAGAAATAAGCAGCTGGTCAGTTAACTCCTAGTCTGGGGTGGCAGTAGGTGAAATATTTGATCTGATGTTCCCACCTTTCTGCCACTATGCCAGCCAATTGTCCTGTGGTCCATGTTTGGCTTGAGAGATGCAAGAAGGCTGCCAATTAATGGGCCCAGTGGTAAACATGGAAAATCATAGGTACAGCACTCATGAAACAAATACAGGAAATAGGGACCAAGCTGTTTTGCCATAGCAAAGAGTCTGGACTCTCTTGCTAGAGTAATTTTTGTCACATATTGTGTGGTGTAAATCAACAGCAATTTATTTTATTTTTGGTAACAGTTTCTTTTCAAATTTGGCAATAACCCTTTCAGCAGTAATGAATTAAATACAAATGAAAATACATTTTTGATAAAATATTAAGACAGTGAATATGGCAATATGCAACTTGCACAAAAACACGAATATTCCAACATTCAACTTGCATAAAATATTTTTTGACACTTACCATCTACCATGGAGATCATAGGGGTGTTGCTGACCACATGCAATTCAGAAGAAACAAATATGAGGAACAACAATGCTGAGTTCAAAATTTAAAGAAACAGAGTGCCCAGAGAAGATTTAATCCCATAAAGTGTTTTTACATTAGCTTGGAAAACATGATCTCTTATTTTGATCAGAAATTGTTATTCTAAATTAAATTTGGTAATTTCCAAGTTTCTTATACATATATAAGTTGGGTTGATATGTATTAATATATTTGCTATATTATTTGAAGAATTTAGTTGTTTTTCAAGAAACTAAATACTAACAGTTTTATATCATCATCATTTGATGCTTCAAAGTATCAGTTAATGAAGCATAATGATTTACTTTTCTATCCCATTCAATGAAAATATATTTGAATTCCATACTGTTGAAGAGGAAGCACCTGTTACTATTGCAAATACTACTGTAAATTCTGTTAAGATTTTTGCTTTAACAGTGATATTAAAATCCTTTTTTTTTTTTGCTTAAAGAAGTTACCATGGCAAAAATCAAAATCAATGTCCTTAATGAATTAAGAATTCTATGAAGCAGAAATGTACTTTGAATTGGTTAGCTGTCCGTAATTCCTAATTGTCTCTAACCAAGCTGTAATATACTACCAACCAAAAGAAAAGCTATAGTTGTCAAAACTGACAAATATTAGAATACACACACAGAGTAACTAACTAAACTACACATTAAAAAAAATAAGGATAATGTTGAATACAAAATAATGTTATCTTCATGAAAACATGTGCTTTCTTTGGTGCTTATCACCAATTAGATTTTAAAAATATTTGACTCCTAGAGAAACTTCTAAGCAGAACCTAGAAGAACCTCAGTGTCCTACAACGATATTGGACATTTTAAGACGTATTTTAAACTTGGTTTGCATTTTGGTCAAAATCAGTTGGATATCTTTAATTATTCCATGAATCAGGCACTGTGCAATTGTTAAAACAAAACCTGCAAACAAAAGGCCATTGAACCTTATTCCAAAAATATGAAGGCAGAAACTGAAACTTAATTGATAACTGAAATTATGTAAAAGATTCATGTTTTGTAATTCTATAAATGTATTTTGGATATCTTGACCCATGGAAAGTATCTTTGATGAAAGTCTTATTTTTAAATGCATACATTTCTTTCTGCATCATTATGGAATAAACTTGAAAATGCATATTATTTGGCAGATCTAATTTTGATAAAAATAATTTTATTTGATGAGTTTATCTTCTGTAATATACTTGTCAAGGAAATGTACTTTTAATGGAGACAATATTAACTGTGGATATTTTAGGGGTACAATATTTATGAATTTTAATGTAAAGATTGAATTTAAGATATTTGCCTTTGAGCATATTGGCTTTCTATGGAAAGATTTAGCAAAAAAAAAAAAAAAAAAGTGTGGCTGCTCATATTTTCCTTTCAGAGAGACTGCTGTAAGGAGAGTGTTGTCTTATAGCCTTCAGCTGCCACCTAGGGATCTGATGTGGCATTTATGTTGAGGCATATGTCTTCTGAGATCAACCCAGCTGCAATGAATTGAATTGTATCTCCTCAATTTCTATGTTGAAGCGTTAATTCCCAATGTGACTGCATTTCCAGATAGGACCTGTAAGGAGGTAATTAAGGTTGAACGAGCTCATAAGGATGGGGCCCTATTCTAACAGAAGTAGTGTCCTTGGAGAGACATCGGAGAGCTTGCTTTCACCCACTCCTTCTGCCATTTGAGAATACAGCAAAATGGTGGCCATCGACAAGCCAACAGTGTGCTCTCACTAGGAATCAAATTGGCCAGCATTTTGACCTTGGACTTCCCAGCCTCCAGAACTGTGAGAAATAGATTTCTATTGTTTACACTAGCCAGTATGTGGTATTATATTGTAGCAGTCTGAGCAGACTGAGACACCGGCCAATAAGTGAGCATGATGGAGGCACCAGAGCTGGGTCCTTTGTATGCACAAAGAGCAGCCTAGCTAGATTTTCCCAGACCACTGCTCTTCCTATAGCGTCTTCATGTTTTCAATCTCTCTTTGGACAGATGTCAGACCTGCATCATGGTTTTGAGACTCTTCCTGCCAACTCTTGGTTTTTCTCTCCTTTATCCTCCATAATTTTTCAAGTTTAAATCCATCTTGGTATGTTCTTGAGCCCGAGCTGACACAAAAGCCAAAAGCCAAATGAAAGTGATGATGATTTAAACATAAGTTTTAATTTTGAAGTAGATTTCACATCTAAAAAAGATGACTAAAAAAGATTAGCAGACCATATTGAAAAATGCATTTTTTGAAAAATAAAATATTAAGTACAATAAATATATTATTAAAGAGATAAAACTAAGAAACTAGTTCAAGTGTATGATTAGGTACCTGGAATATTTTTTCTGTTCTTTTTCAATTTTAATGTCTAATTAGATCTTAATATACAGTTTATTTTAAATTTTTATATTTGTTGACAGTTTAATTTTTGAAAATGGCTATTTCTTTTTTTAATTTAATTTTTTAATGGAATAGATATTTCTTTTCTTTTTTTTTTTTTTGTAAGATTTTATTTATTTGTCAGAGAGAGAGAACACAAACAGGGAGAGCGAGAGGCAGACTGGGAAGCAGGCTACCTGTTGGTCAAGGAGTTTGACCAAGTCCTGGGATCATGACCTGAGTGGAAGGCAAAGGCTTAACCAACTGAGCCACCCAGGCATCCCTGGTATAAGTATTTCTGAATATAATTTTTAAACATAAGTATTACATAAGCCTACTAAAATAACACATTTTCAGTCAAAAAACAAATAATTCAAGAAGTATATAATTATAATTATATTAGTACTCAATGTGACCCAGTTTAGACAATAAATAATATAGTCACATTACCCTCAGGGTGCTAATCATGATCACATTGACCATTTAGGTAAAAAGGCTATGAAGATTTTAATGTGATGTCTCATTCAGGATAATTTAGGTTATTTTGTGACAACAAGTAACTAACATGGTAGTGGCTTTAGGCAAAAAGCAGTGGCAGTTTCCTATTTCAAGATAATTTCCTTCTATCCTTCTTTTCCTCCTCAATTCCATTTCTCTCTTACCTTCTTCAAACGTGAATAGAACATTTATTCTGTTCATTGTTTTGTGATTTGAGCTGTGGAGTTACAGAATCAGCAATGTACAAGAAATTTCTGACAACAAATAAAAATGGCATTGAAGAGAAACAATTATACATTTATTCAAAAATATTTATTGAAAAGCTATTATATGCCAGACATTATTCTGGCATTAGAATAGAGAAGGAGAAAAATAGGGAAAAAGTATTTTCTCATTGAGTTTATATTCCAGTCAGGAGAAGTCAATACTAAACATAAAGACAAGAAAAATTTCCATTTTTCAGATGTAACAATTGCTGTATGTCAAGGAAAGCTTCACAGAATTGTGACATTTAAGCACAGACTTTAATGGAGATAAAGGACTAGGTTACATATACATTTGAAGTACATTCAAAGCAGTTAGTAGCTCCATTTAGAATATGGAACTAATATGGCTTGCTGATGCATAGGACTATCAAAGTATAAAATTGCCATTTATTGACATAGGAATAGACTGGGAAGAGTAGTTCTGGCGTAGGTGAGAAGATCAGAAATTTGGACGGTTTAGGATTGATGCTGGCAGCTGAATTTATATCCTTGAGGTTTCAGGGATAATATTCTGGCTCTGGATCTCTGGATATAATGTTGAAATCTTTAGTATATACATAATATTTAAAGGCAAGGGGCTAGATGAGGTCACCTAGAGAGTAAGTATAGGAAAAAAAAATGGAAGTATTTGAGGAGGGGGTTCAAATCGACATATAGTAGTTGGGGCATTTGGGAAATACCAAAAAGGAGACTGAGAAGGAAAGAGCATGAGAAAGAAGAAAAATCAAAAGAGAATGACGCCCAAGGAGCCAAGGATGCATCTTAAGGATAAATAATGAAATTTGTCAAATGCTGCTGATAGTTTAAGTAAAATAACTGAAAACTGACTGTTGGAATTAGAGCAATTCCTGGCCTTGGTTTTTGTAGTGTCAGTGGAACACTGAAGACAATGTTTTCATAAGCAAGTGTTCAAACAGGTACAATAAAATGAGAAAAAAAAAAAAACAGTGAGTACATACAAGCATTGGAAATAGGAAAGAAAGGAGTCACTATCTGGAGGGGGATGGTGAAGGCACAGCATTTTTACTTTATAATAATAAGAAGAAAAGCATGCTTGCTTCTGGGACTAATTCACTGGAGAGGGAGAAATGGAAGGAGACAGTGAGAGTCAGGTGGAAGTAGGAATCTGTGCCGCAGTAAAGATAGAGAACCTACAATGTCTCCCAGGAATTCAGGTATTTCGGTTTTCTAAACATGAAAGAAGTTTGTCAAAAGGATCCATTTCTTGCTTTGATTTAAACCCATTTCCTTTTGTACATACATCTGCGGCCAGAGAGAGCAACCGAAGAGATCCCCACCATGAAAACGCGTGATCCCAAATAGAGATAGGTATCTTATTTTGTCTTTTTTCCCTTCCTTACCTTTCTGTCTTTTATTAAATCAAGGGGCTGATATTTATCTCTCTTTATTTCCTTGCTGCTAAGTGGAAAACTACATAATGAACTTTTGTATAGAACAGTGCTATACAAGTGATTCATTTGTATTTATTATTTTTATATTCTTGCTCTATCTTCATAACCTTAAGTATTTTTAGAATGTGTATTTTAGATTCTGCTTTTTTATGCATGCTCTTATGTCCAATATAATAGATTAGAAAAAGACTTAGGTTTATCATATCTATGTTTGTGCTCTTCTGTTGCCATGTTTAATTGTACAAATTTTAGCAAGTTACTCAGTGATACTAAACCACAGATTCTTCGCGTATGAAATGGGCATAGCATTTCTTGATGCATGACTTTAATATAAAGACTTATTAAGTAATTAAAAAATAAATATTCACTTAAGGATTTTTTCCAGGTATATTTACATGTAATCAAAATCTAAAAATGCATTGATGAGGTCACTGTTACTGGGGTGGTCATGCCCACATATCATTAACGTGACTATTGTGAAGCCTGAGGTCCATTGCAGTCATACTTCTGAGTAATTTTGAGGGCATTCAAAATATCATTATGGGTTGAGGTTAATAATAACTTATGTGAAATTAAAAGTAGGACCTATGCAAGGAAATAATCAGTTTTGTTTCTTGTAGAAGTCATTGCGATTTTTCTCCCCACCATTTGTTCTTAAGAGTTATTATTTTGCTTGAACTGAGCACCGGTTTAGGATTGATTTCTAATTTGTAAAATTTAAGCATGGATAATTATTCATAGATGATTCCATCACCAATGAGGCACTCCCCTGATGTTTGCTCATGCCCAGGTATCAGCTGAATGATAATACAAGCAGTTTAACTACATCATCTTTGATGGGGAAAACATTGTGGTGGTGCATATGTCCTGCCTAAAAGTCACAGTAATTTTGCTGTAGTGACAGAAGCCTGCTTGAAAATGAATTCTGTATTTAGAATATGTCAGAGCAGAGAGAATTGCAGGGGAAAGCAGTAAGAGCTCTAATCAAACAAGACCTGAAACCAACTCTACTTCTGGACTTTTCCACAATGTGAATAAACCAAAGTCTTTCTTAAAGCACTTTGGGTTTTGTATTCCATAACTTGCCACAGGAAGCATCCTAATTCATTCAGTTTAGCAGTCAAGAGTGAAGGAAAATCAGACTCAATTTTCCTGGCATTATTCTCTTTGAACATAAGCCACTTCCAAATGTAATGAGTCCCTATTTGCTCTACAACATATCTAAGAATTTTTTTTTGCAGGTCTACTGGATATGCCTTTTCATTATGAGCCTGATTTCCCATGCGAGTAGGTGAAACTAATTTATATTAAGTTATAGTTCCATATTGATAAGACCTTTTGCATGTTTTATCACAGTCGGACCATGTATGTTTTCAGCATCTAGTAAGCTGCAAATTGAATGACAGAATAATAGTAATCAAGGAGCATGATTTTAAAAACTTTCGGTTTTCTAAACATGAAAGAAGTTTGTCAAAAGGATACATATTTGTTTATGATAATTTACAAAAGATCACTAAAGACACTTTTTTATTATGATCTAATAAAGAATAAATATTTGCACTGATCCCCTAATATGTACAAGGTCTAATGCTAAGTAATCTCTAGGATTCACAGGAAGAGTTTGTGGAGAAATTTTCTCCCAAGGAAATTAAAATCTAGTCAAGGAGATGAGACACTTCTGAAACACAAGTGAGAGATCAAAGACCACATGTAATTAGCTGTTGAATTATGCCTTAACCTCAAATTCAGAGCAGAAATGCATCGTTAAAGACTGAAGAAATCAGAGAAAGCCAGCCTGATTTTTATTGGATTATGGCTAAAGGTATCTTCATATAACAGTATTAGTATGACATTCAATATCTGAATGAGTAAAGACCTTTGTGGTCTCTAACCAGGACTCCTACTCTTTAAATTGGTTTTGCAATTGCACTTACACTTACATTTATAAGTTTCCTTCATTAATTAATTATTCTCTATGCATGTGTTTTATAGGCTGTGGGTATAATCTAGCACATATTCGTAGACACCAACATAAAGTGATGAGCAACTGAGTTCAGTATTAAATTGGGATTTAACATGTTGAAAAACAAGCATCTTACATGGGAAATCAGCTTCTGAAAAGGTCTGTTATTGGAATGAAGAGTTGAAAATGTGGAATATAAAAACCAGGTTGTTTCCCAAATCTCCAATCTAGTAGTGTTGTGGATTGGTCTGGTTTTCTCTGAGATTCAGTATTCTTGCATATAAAACAGGGATAGTAACAACACTTAAACCACCACACTTTTGATGATAATTGTGTTTCCAGATAATATATAGAGTATGAAATTACTTGTAAACTGCATGTGTTTTTATGAATATTAGTATTATTTCTGTTTGTCCTAGGAAGTTTCTATATTTCTGTTTTTTTTTTTTTTTTTTAAAGGCTTTATTTATTGGAGAGAGAGACAGAGAAGGTGAAAGAGAGCTGGAGCAGGAAGGAGAGGGAGAAGCAGGCTACCCACTGAGTGGGGAGCCTGATGTGGGACTTGATCCCAGGACCCTGGAATCATGACCTGAGCCAAAGGCAGACGCTTAACCGACTGAGCCACCCAGGCATCCCTAGATTTCTGTTTTAATAGCTGGGGTAAAACTTGCAAAACTTTCTGGTGGAAGGTATATATAATAGAATCAGAATCTACAAGAACCGTGGTCACTGATGACTAACTTTTGTCTAAACTGTTTTTTTTATTTTTATTTTTTAAGATTTTATTTATTTATTTGACAGAGATCACAAGTAGTCAGGCCGGCAGAGAGAGGAAGGGAAGCAGGCCCCCCGCTGAGCAAAGAGCCCGATGCGGGGCTCGATCCCAGGACCCCGGGATCATGACCTGAGCTGAAGGCAGAGGCTTCAACCCACTAAGCCACCCAGGCACCCCTGTCTAAACTTTTAACCACCCAATAGAATACCTCCTTCAGATTTGTAACAAGTGTTTTTTCTAATACTATAATTTCTTTTGGTAGTCTACAGTAAAATCTCTACACAAATCTGCTTCTAAGATATCAATAAATGTTGAAAAGTTCCCACTCTGAAGATTATGCAAAAAAAACTTCACAAATAATGAAAGGAAAAAGTCAATCTCTGTATAGAAGAGAATTGTACAAGCTGTGACCTTCTTGTTTCCAATTTGTGTAGTCCCTTTTGTTTCATACTGTTAAGCATGCAACCCAATTTCTAGAAAAGGTGATGTAAGAACAAAATGCAAGTACAGCTCTTCATCAGATATCTCCTTCCCAAACCGAATAACTGATATGTATGCACTTTTGGCAACCGGGATTAGAAGGAGAAACTAAAAAAAAGCTATTTTCTTTCTATGAAGCAAATTTTTAAAAAAGATTTTATTTATTTATTTGACACAGAGAGAGATCACAAGTAAGCAGAGAGACAGGCAGAGAGAGGGGGAAACAGGCTCCCCGCTGAGCAGAAAGCCCAATTCGGAGCTCCATCCCAGGACCCTGAGATCATGACCTGAGCCAAAGACAGAGGCCCCAACCCACTGAGCCACTCAGGTGCCCCTGTGAAACAAATTTTTATAAATGTAGTACCTGAAGCATTAAAACACTAAATAAGATTTTGAAATCCTGACAACATAAAGCAACCGAGTTCAAGAATAGTATAACTTTGTGCTAAAGAGATGTAGACATTATATGTCTCATGTACACTGACTGTTTATGGTTGTTAAATCTAAATCTGAGAGCCAAATAGTGCTCTTACAAAATGATGATACATGATAATTTTAGCCTCCTATTTTCATGCAAACTATTCTTCTATCCATATGCAGAAGAAAAACACAAGGCCAGGTGGAGATGATAGCAGATAATTTTATTATTTATGTATCATGAACTATTGCTCTCTTTACAATAAAATGTGTTTGTAAAGGAAAATTGATTTGTGGCAGTGATGAAGATATTTACTGTAGAATTTTCCTTAAACTGCAAAGAACAATGAATGATATTCTGGGAATTTAAATGACTACATGTTGTGTTATTGTCTAATTCATTCTCCATTGCTTTGTATGAGTAGCTTTTTAAATCCTGGGATGAAGTCCCACATCAGGCTCCATGCTCAGTGGGGATCCTGCTTTTTCCTCTGCCTGCTGCTCCCTCTGCTTGTGCTCTCTCTCGCTCTGACAAATAAATAAATAAAATATTAAAACAAAGAAATGTGTTAAAGTTAGTATACAAAGAATTCCAGACATATTTCCATCATAGTAGTAACTTGGAAAACCTGTGTATCTTTTTCTTTCTTTTTTTTTCTGTGAAATAAGTATTTTTGTTCTGGTTTTGTCTTGCTAAAGTAGAGCAGGATCTACATGTAATGTTGATCAGAATCTTTCAAATAGAGAAATATTTCTCTGAAGAAAGGTAACATTATGAAGATAGAATTTCTAAAGTGGAACTGAATTTTTCTGAACTTAGAATGGTTCTTCTACCTGTATACTTAATCATTGATACTTATAATGTTTATTACTGATATCACATTCAAGTGTGGAGACAGGTTGATAAAATACTTTACAAACACTGTTGGCATGCAGAACGAGACGTCATAGCTGTTGCCCCAGTTCACTGACTATCGAAGTGGTGAGGAAACACACAACTCTTTTGTTGGTAAGGACAGGTCTAGCCCTCTAATAGGCACATCTGATACTCCTATCCAATATGTTATGATCATTCATTGAGGGTTTTCTATGTCTATAACTTTGGTAAATTCTGTAGAAATTCAAAATAAGAATAAAAGGTGAAGGGGGCAAGGAAATACTATAGTGAGAAAATCGTTGTGTTGCAGGTGTGTGTAATGATACAAAAAGAGTCGGTCTTTTTTATCTTACAGTTTCTCGTGACTGTTGTAGCCTAGTATGCCTGTAGCTCTCCCAAACTGCACAATGTAGCATTTGAACTGTTTTTATTGTTTGCTATATTTTCATTTTGTAACACTGTCACATGTGGTGCACACTCCTTAAAAAAATCACATTTTCACTTCTTCTCTAAACCCATTACACTTAAACTTGGCAGAGTGCTGAGCCACTCTGAACAGGAGTATGTTCAGCGAATTGTTGTTTGTTAGCTTAAATGTGGTGTCACCCCCACCTGCCATCACTGTAAATACAGTAAGTTGAAAATAAGCCCTTACCCATTGCAGTTTACAGAATATAAAGGTCTTTGGGCATAGTTCTCTATGACAGATATTATCAAGATGCTTCAGTCCAGAAGTCTCTATTGGCATTTGACTGAGTCTTAGACTGCCATAGAGCCAGTTGAGTTACACAGGGATCAAAGAATAAACAGAACTGGATCATTTAGAACAAAGAATTTCTCCATATTCTTTTGTTCCAGGTTGACAAAAGCAAATCCCAAACAACATTTAAAAAAATGCATTGTGTTAGCATAAGATTTGATGCAGTGCTTACTTGAAAATTTCTAAATGAGAGGGGCACAAAGCTATTCTGATTGGAAGAAGCTGGGGGCTTAATGCCAAACATATGCATTATGCCGGATGCATAGCATTGTGCTTATGGACACTAATATCCATTGTCCTTGTCAAAGAGGGAGTGCCTATCTTTGAAGTGAAGGAACTAGTTATTGTTTAAAGCCCAAGCCCCCAAGGATGGGGAGAGTGGGGAGAGGACGATAGTGGCGGCAGGTGAGAGAGAGCAGAGGGCTTTCCAATGGCCAGACCTCACAGCTCCCCAGACCCCTGGTCCCAGCCCAGCTGAAGATTTCTTCCTTCTGAGTCATTGTGGCCCACTTGTTAAAAATCATGTTGGGGCTGGGCTGGTGTCACATTCTTTGGAGTCCAGAATGAGTGGTGCTCTGGGAAAGTAGTACTAACATAATCTGTAAGTGATCTGCCTTCTTACGTAAAGAGGAGCTCACCCCCCAGGGGTAAGGAAGAGATGTTCCAGAATGTGGATATCCTTTGAGAACCAAGGTGCTGGAACCTCCTGCACTGGGAGGGAAGTGGTGGTTCTCACCTACTGTGCTATGCTAGAATGCAAACACCTCACTCAGGGATGGCAGAGCAGGCTTCACCAACCACCACCAATCAGAGGTTTCAAAAAAAAAGCAGAAGAAAGAAAAAAAAGAGGGAGGAAAAGATAGAGGGTTTAAACCAGACCCACTCAACCTGGCTTGGGATTATTTCTAGGCGTGTGCTTTGCTCATAAGACAAGGGGTAGGAGATTCTCTTTTCTGTGTTTTAAAGATATTCATTATTAGAACAGCTCATAATTTGCTAAATCTCATACTATGGACCTCTTCATGAAAATATAATAAATTATGTAAGTAAGCATTCTTTATGTAATTCTTTATACAGTATAGGTCTTAAAAAATGTTACTTTCTACATATATAAATGTTTTGTTGTTTCTTGTGAATTCAAGTAAGCTAAAAATTTCCCAATTATTAAAATGTAAGCAATCACTGATAAGAGGTAACATTTCTCAATTCAGAAGCTTGCACATCTAATATAATATTAATAGAAATAATAAATGAATGTTCAAAGTCTGAGTAAGTGCACTAAAATTTCATTGGCAAAATCAAAAGTGTATTATTGTAAGGATGTGAAAAAGTTGTGGAAAACATGTCATCTTATTTTGTTTTTATGTCATTCATTCTTTGAAATTGTGTTACTAATTAAAGTTTTGATGAAAATCAGCAACTGTCCAATTTCTGTAGGCACTTTGATGTTTTTCAGAAAACACAGATTAGTTTCTTATAAAGGAATGGTTTGATTCACTTACAGAGTGGGGATTTCACTTTGAAAAGATATGCTTAGATAGCAATGTCTATTATCTATGTGACATGTATATTTTAAGGATTTAGGTGAGATCACTTGTTATTTTCATTTACTTCCCTTCTCTTTTATGCTTTTATCATTTTATAAATGTATAATTTTTATCCTTCTTTAATTCTCCTCTAATGAAGAGGATAATTTTTGCCTACACGTCTGTGCCATATTTCCCATTCTTCAAAATCCCCATTTACCACTGGGAGATCCTTGTAGCTTCAAGGAAGCTAATCCCATTCCTGCTTTCAGGGATAGAAGCCCATGACCTAGAAAAAAACCTCACTGGAGCACTTCAAAAGCTGGCCAACGTGATTAGTTCAATATCACTAGTGATATAAAACTCAGTTTAATTGGAGTAAATCTTAGAATTTGCTGAATATTTTGGGAAAAAGATATTCTCCCATATCTGCAGAATATGAAAGAGGACTCATACAACCAAGTAGCTGGAGAAAGCATTTTGAGACCTTGAGAGGAATTCGACACAGTGAAGACAAAGTAGAAGAACAAGTAGAGAAGTAGAGACAAGGAAAAAAAGAAAAAAGTATGTTCTGGTCTGATAACACTATTGGGGTCCTGGCTCAAGCCTCAGGATGTGTGTTTGAATTGGGTTTGCAGTTATTGAAACTGAATGTATTCAAACAGAAACATCAGTACCATATATATATATATATATATATATATGTGTGTGTGTGTGTGTGTGTGTGTGTGTATATAGAAACTGAATGTATTCAAACAGAATTCAATACATTCAAACTGAATGTATTCAAACAGTTATTGAAACTGAATGTATTCAAACAGAAACATCAGTACCATATGTACATATATATATATGGTACTGATGTTTCTGTTTGAATACATTCATATATATGTATATATGTATATGAATACATATACATATACATATATATATATATATGGATGAAATGCATGTAAGAGTCTATTTTAATTGGAAAGAAATGCATGTGTCGCCTTTCAATAATTGTGTGAATTCCTAAGCCCTGGAGCCACTTATCTAAGACTAGAAATTAGCTTTCTTGATTTCCAGTACAAATCTATTTTAACTACTTCACCATTTCCCCATCTGATGTCCTTCAAAACACTTCTACTAGTTAATAGGTTTTACATGGAACTATTCCTTTGTGCTTAAATAAATTTGAAACTTTTATTCTGGAGTTCCAACATATTCAAGGGAGTTTCCTTTCTGCATACACCTCAGAGCCTTCAACCCCACATGAATCCACAGAAGAGGATTTAAGTTCAACCTTTCCCAGTCTTATGTGAATATCACATTTTCAAGGCACTCTTATTAGTGTCTTCTAGATCAAGGCTCCAAGGAAGCAAACTTTGGTAATGCCAGTCCTGTTATTCTTAAAACTTTATACTGCCTCTGAAGGAATAGGCAATTTACTGTGTAAATTTCTGTCTTTAGTAATTTTATTCTCTGTGATATTGATGTTTCCAGGGACATTGCAATATGAACCGCATCTATTAATGAGCTATGTTGTAATGGGGTTCTATTTCTATTTTTATATTTTAAAATATAATTTCTTAATTTATTCTTAATATATTCACTCTTTAACAGGCAAATATTAAAGGCATTTGTGCAAAGATAACATAAGAAAGAAGAGGAAAAAAAGGAATTATTAGATGTGTTATTATTACTGTCACTGGTGGACAGGGCACTAGGGGAAGCAGAATAATAGTAGTACAGCATGAGCCATGTGGAGAGGATTCATCAAAATCCCATCATTGAGCCAACTACAAAGAGAAGGAAGAGGCTGAAAATATGGAGGTGATTTTAATGTGGAACAAAAAATTTTCAACCACAACGATTATTACCATATTCTTTGTAAACGTCCAATTTAATCTGAAAATTAAGGAAATAAAATGGATATTTTGGTGATTTTTTTCAGTCAATTAGTTTTCATTAAGTGTTTATTTTATGTTCCATCTTGTGTAAGATGTAAGTATGTTGATTTTACTGTGCTCTTGAGATATTTGAATTATACTGACAAAAGAAGATTGATAGTAACAAAACTATTAGAGACCAATAGTCAATAAGGTCTGTGAAAATATAAGGAATGAAAAAAAAATTGCTATGGACTTATATCATTGGAAAGTCTCCTCAGGAGGACAGTGTAGAATGAAGAGTGAGAAATTAATAGCATCTGAAAAGATGGAGGAAATGATCAGATCTAAATAGGAAATTTTTTCTAGATACTCTGAAACACTGTGGATATTATTAATTGCCTAGATACTTCATTTATGCTTATTAACTATGAAGGGCACATACATGGTAGATATCCTCAGTTACAAGCTGTTACTATAGGTTCATGTCAGGTAAATTTCAGTAAAAATTGGCTTACTTTAACTCTTTTATAATTCATATCTTTGTTTATTGTTTTACAAAGATATTAATATCTTTGTTTATTGCTTCTCTCATAGATCTTGTGATTAATTCTAAACCTTAAAATAAGAGAGAAAAAATAATCCTAATGCCAAGAAGATAGACACATGTCATAAAAATTCTTCACTGTGCTACTACTGTCCTCTCAGTTTGGAATATTCAACGATGATCATTATTTATAAGGCAAAATTCATTGAACAAAAATATGGAACTTTCAGCCATTTTACTCAAGATTATAATTCTTTTATTCAACAAATATACTTTGAAGACCTACTATATGCCAGAGCCTTAAGCAAGCAAAAACAGTTTGCTCACCGAGAAGAAGAATAAAATTGCCACTGCAGCACTCTAGTTCACGAGATTTTCTTGACACTGGAATGTGTTTGAGGTTTCAAAGAATCCTGCCCTGTATCACTCTGGACCTGTGCTTCTGCATGCCATAGATGTGTACCTGAAAGAGATGATATAATTATTAAGTTGTTTTGGCATCACTGAATGTGAAGTATCTTTCAGTACCTAAGGGGAACACATTCAAGCTGGTCATCCAAAAGGCAACAGAATTTCTTCTCTCTTAGTCATGTAGAGTAAACATTGACCTCAGGCTACTGAAGAGCTAGCTCACAGAATGCTTCTGCACTGGGAAATACAAATCGTACAAATTCCTGGGCATGGAGGTTGTCCTTGATTAGGTGGCCTCAGTGACTCTTTGGAGTGGGAATTATGGTAAGAATGACAAAACAAAACAATAAAAACAAAAAAAAAAGTTCATTCCTCAAAAAGTCAGGGCAAAGCTTTGGAAATGATGGAGATCATACAGTAGTACACATGTCCTGTTTAAGCAGCTAGTTTTAATAGAAGTGTCAGAAGATCATGTGACAATCTGACCAGAGGGATGCTAATGAGAAGAGAGAGGCTGGATTATGAGAGTTTTGTAAAAGAAATATAGAATTATTTGGTAAACATTGTGATTGACTTCTCAACTTTCATCACTCTGCTTTACTGATGAAGAATTGAGAAACAGTTGGAGGAATTGATCCAAGACAATGTGTAAGTCAAGGTACTTTGAAGCTCTTGGCAATCACTATTGCAAGAACTCTGGTCTAAGCCAGTGAATGCATCACATTCCTGGGGATGGCAGGGATTGATTTTGCAAGGGCCATGCCATTCTAAAGAAGCAATGAAAAACAAAAACAAACAAACAAAAAGTTGTTTGGGAATTCTGAGAAAATGTTTCTCTTTCGTATGTATTAATCACAAGAAAAGGTAGTCTCTAATCATCTGTGTAGAGAGCGAAATAGGGTCTCTCATGTCAAGCAGGGGCCTGTGTCAAGCAATGACACAAGTAGGTAAGGTATTATAGCTAGGAGACGTCACTGGCACCAATGTTGGTTGGCACCCCAGAACTGACAATGAGGAGAAGCAGAGGAAGTCTGCAGAGACTCAAAACTGATTAAATCCCTTTAAAAATGGAAGGATTTTGGTAGCAAACTGTCAGATTCTTCAGTTCTGACCCCTCTATGTCTGACCACTTAAACGAGGCAACTGCCACTGAAGGCTCTGCCTGATTGATCTCCATGATCTCCAAACAGAACCAATATCCTTCCGTGCTTGAACACCAGAAGCGGTAAGCACCGAGAGCTGACCTGGACAAGACGCAGGCCTTATCTCAGCTGCACGCCCACAGACGACTTGGCATTTGGTTGGTTAACTCCCTGCACCCTTCTGTTATCACATTTGTTGTGAGGCTTGTCTTCTGTCCTACTCTGTGTGCTGTGTAAGAAGCCAAGTTTAGTTATATGGTGAAGCGTCATTGAGTTTGGAATTCTGAACCTGCTTTATAATTTAATTTAACTTTGCTTTATGATTGAAAAAATCTGACATTGTGGAAGACACAACTTGTACATGCACCTTCATAGCATGCTCATGACAATCTGGAATCATTTTACCATGTGCAAGACTGTTGCTTTCACTGATGTATTTTACTAGCTTCCAAATGAAGCTACACAGAAAGGAAGGTAAATCCAATGAGAACTGCCAATAAAGGAAGCCAGAGCTGTTGGACTGAGTTATCTTTGAGGCCTGCCCTAGCCTGTACTCCTAGGGTTTTCTTACTACTTAAGAATAGTGGAGATGAGTGGTTTTTTTGTTTTTCTTTACTATTTTTAGCTGGAAACATCATAGTGATACAAAGTCTATTTAAGAAGATACTGCCTTTTTCCCCTAAAGCTTAGTGTTAGTACCCAAAGGCTAAAGAGGCAAATGACTTAGCCTAGATTATATTACTCACAAAAATCCCAGTTTCAGGAAATATTTTATTTAAACTGGGATAAAAAAGTTTTTTTTTTCAGAGTAATGTAATCCTTTTAGAGTGGTCATGAACACATTCTTTATTTTCTCTTTGTTACCTAGAGCAGTGATTCTCAAATTTTAACATGTATATAACCAACCAGGGTGAAACTTGAGATTTTGCATTTCCAACAAGCTCCAGGTGATATTGATTCAATTGGTCCATGGCTCAAACTTTTAGTACCGAGAATCAAGTGGACTTCAGACTTCTGCCAAAAATAAAACCAATAAAAAATAGTAATTATTAGACTGTGATATGCATTGTATTATACTCAAAAAGATCTAATGCATATATCTACATAAAACTCAACTCTAAACAGATCTCTACATTACTCATTCATTGCCACCACACATATGTATATATCTTAAAAAAATATATATATATGCATAAATTTTATCTAATAAATTTCCAATATCTAATGAGAAGAATGGAGTGCTGGAGGGGAAACTTCTTGATTAAATTTTCTTTTCTCACTTAATTCAATTTTGCTGAAATGACTGACTATGCAAAAGTGGGAAAAACCATTACATACAAAGTGGGCAAAATAAACAATCCCCAAATATTCATGCAGTTTATATGAAGAAGGAATGTGCATAATATGGTCACTCAAATAGCTTAGTCTATTTTTCTTGGATAGTTTTAACTGGGCCCTTATCCAAATGCTTTCATTGCTTTAATTAGCTGTCCATGTAGTCTAGATTCTCTTTAATTATTTGTATTGTTCCTTTTTTAATTTCTTGAGCAAAATGGTACTTCAATTGTGTGCTAAAGTGAAAACCTATTAAAATGGAGAAATTTAATGAAGATACAAATTTTGTTTTATGTTCTAAATGAATATTCTTCAGGGTTTTTCTCCGCCATATTAGAAGGAAGCAGTATATCTTAAACCCTAGATTGTTATATTATAACCATATTTTGGGAAATGCAAGGAGGAATGCTTTCCTGCTTTGCTTTCTTTACCTATTTATGCAAATGTATAATATGTAGGTATATTATAAACATTTATTTCAAAATACTTATATAACTATCTAGTTATATTGGTTGGAATAATTAGTGGCCACAACACCTAAACAAACATGTCTTAATACAATAGAAAGTTCTTACTCATGTTCCCAGTGAATGTCCTTGCAGGATAGAAACGCCCCTCCAATTTGTGCTCAGGGATAGAGTTTTTCCATCTTTTAGCTTATTTTCCTACAAAGCCTTGGAATTTTCTGTATTCATCTAGGGAAAGATTAAAATGAGAGTAGCAAACACCAAATAGTTAAAAGCCCTGGCCTAGAGGTGATATATCACTTCCACTAAATTTCACTATTGAGAACTAGTCATATGCATTATAAAGGAAATTGGAAATGTGATCAACAGGTGGGTAGCTGTTTCCTCACATAAACTCAAAACCATGGAAGGGAAGCACAAATTTTGTAGACAGTCAGTTGTCTTTGCTGTAGTGTTAGTTGTACATTACATGCACTGGATAAAGTGAGTCAATGGAAAGGTGAGTGACACACTGAGCATTATTATCTAATGAGGCAAGCAGGAATGAAAAAAAAAGTAGCCCAATGTGGTAAGTATTGTGTCTCTCCAGTTGGATGGGGCCCTAGAATATGGGGGGGCCTAATCTGGTAGAAGCCAGTAAATTGGTTGGTGAAAGAATTCACTGAGGAATAATAAAGGAGATAGAAGTTTAACTAATACACCAAAAGGGAGCAGTGGGCAAGACAGCAAAGGACAGACTGTGTGCCATGATGCAGTGGGTGGGGCTGTATTTAAAGGAAGAAAGTGAGGAGATATAGAGATATGTGGAATTTTCTGTATTTTGGTAACTGCCTGGTTGTAAGTAGATCATTGGTTAGTTAAGGCCTATGGTGATTTCAACGTGTACTTAATGAGCCTGTTTGTATTCAGTCAGGAGATTGAGGTCACTGTGGGCTGATATATCTTACTGTTTCCTCTGTTCAAACCTGTTGCCCAAAAGTGACCTCTACAGTAAGTGTTAGAAGTTGATAACACAAGAAAACACATGTAAGTGGAAAATTTGGTTTTTGTGTAGTGTATTCTGGTGACATTAGAAGAGAAATTGAGTAGATTTAAGAGAGAAAATACTCAGGAAGAAGTTGCAACTGCTTACTAAGTCTTGACAAGAGCTTAAACTTAGATATGGCTGTGTGAAAAGAGAGAAGATTTAAGAGATATTAATTTAACAAAATTAAAGAAATAGTGAACAATAAAGGAAGACGGAGAAGTTACAATAGGCATGACTTAAGGATGACCTTGAGAAACTGGATAGAGGATGACAGTGATTATTACAGGGGATGAAGAAATCACAGTAGATTTTGAGTGGGTGAGTGTTTATCAGTTCATTTAGAAATACTCAGTAAAAATATATAAAAAGGTATGTTTTGGTTTCAACAATAAAGGATTCAACAGTATAAAAATGGTATCTAAAGTGAAGAAGGGAGTTGAAATTAGAAGAGGCAATGACTAAAGACAAATCCAAAATTTAGTCTGAAATGAAAATGACATTGAATCAGAGAGAAATGAGATTTACTATCAGATTTTTACTCATCGAGAGACCGATCAAGTGACTCAGTCTTTAGTGAAGCAAGTACAGTTGAAAGTATAGTTGAATGAGTTTTCAATGGTCTTTAGTGTTTTGTTGATCATAGATATTGTGAGGGTTATGTTTTTGTTGTTGTTGTTGTTTTTAAGAGAGAGAGGTGGGGGAGGGGCAAAGGGCGAGATGGAATTGTAAGCAAACTCCATGCCCAACTTAGAGCTTGATGTGGCAGCTTGATCTCACAGCCCTGAGATGAGGACCTGAACTGAAGTCAACTGTAAGACAAGTAGAGGAAGGTTGAATTCTTTTCCTGCTTGCTTGAGCTGAACTTCTGTTTCCTCATGCCTTTGTCCTGGGACCGGTCCTCTAGGTCTCAGGCCTGTGGATGTGAACTGATCTACATCATTGGTTTTCCTGGGTCTCCAGCTTACAGATGGGAGGCAGTGAGACTCCAGAGACTCCAAAATCACATAAGTCAGTTCCTTAAAATGCAACACTTCATAGATATAAATGTAAGTATAAATGGAGTTATATGTGATAATGTATTTAATAATAATATATAAAATATAACCTATTGGTTCTGTTTCTCTGAAGAATCCTAATACAGACATATTTAATAATTCAATGAAAGTCCTATCCCCTCTCTTAAAATATGAACATCATGGATATGCATCATTCCAGCCAATTTCATGATTTGATAGAGTACTGGAAACCTAATCATGCTACATGAATTCCAGGTTAAGAATCTGGCTCTGGGTACCTGGATGCTTAAACTATAAAATAATAAGTTTAAATAGCTTTGGTAACTTGCTTCTTGAAAGGAAGGGAATGTCCTGAATACATTTTTATCAAATTGAGACGTTTAAAGGAGATGCTATTAACTTATTGCATTGATATAAAATATTTCAATCAGAGAATTCAAGGACATAATGAATTAAGATTTTTAAAATTCCACTTACTTTGATTTTCTCTTTTGTAGGGAAACCCTGAAATATTATAAGATAAATAAAAATGCATTTAAAGCCAGATAGGTCATCTGCTACTTCTTTTACAATGACATGGTCAGTTCCACTATTGTTTTCATTTCATGCTCAGATTATTTATAAAATCTTTTATATAATATAGTGCCTTTTCTTCCCTCACATTTTCTATTAGTAAAATTTGAATTCTGCTTCTAGTTTTCTGACTATTTCTAATGAATTTGGAAAATGGTATTAGAATGGATTGTTAATGCTCATTAGAAGAAAAACATCTTCACTGTAAAAAATGATGTCAACAATGTCCAACATAGAGATAACATCTATTAATGACTGAGTCAGCTAGAAAAAGGGTAAGAGATGGTCAGGAGAATCAGACTGATTTGAGTCAGGCTGAGAGAGCCTTTTTGCAATGTGTTTTCCAGTATTTGTCCATTCTGATTCCAGAGAATCAAAGCAACTGATAATTTTCTAGAGGGATGTATTCCTTTGATTGATCTTTATCTTTTAATTCATATCACTCCTCCATTGCTACAGATTATAAGACAAATATTAATATATTTCAGTTATATTTTGAAAGCCAACTTAATTCATTTTTATATAGTATAGATTATTATAAATTGCATTAAATTCGTAATTTAAAATACCAGCTACTTCCAGTTCTTGGTCATTTTTCACATCTTAGTGAGTAGTTAAGTTTCAGTTGTTGGTTTTTTTTTTTTTTTTGCCATTTATTACAGTTTGTTTTGCAGTAATTACTCTATCTGAATGAGTGATCACTGTGCACTTTAACTTGAGGATGACAGGCACTTGGACACTGTAACAGAGAATTAGTCATAACACACTGTGAAGAGTTTATTATTTCATCCTTAAATCCCAATGCAAGATCTCATTTCTACTCCCACTACAAGTACAATAAATAGATTCCTGATATCACTGGCCATTCACATAGACATTATTTTACTTAGTTCATTTTAATGAAATGTTAATCATATGCTAGACACTATGTTAGGAGCTGAGAAATAGCTAGACAAGGGTATATACACTAAGTTCTAGAAGAAGTATAGATATTCACACTCTCACATTAAATGCAAACTCAGATTTTATTACCCATTCATTTGAATAATAGTTATTTTGCCTTTTCATGAGCCCACTCCCAGTCAACACTCTCTAGCTTTCCTTGATCTAAGCAGACTGGATTCCCCTTTGTAAAGATAATCTTGTACTTTGAGAACAACATTTTTTTTTTTAGACTTTGTATTTTTAGAGCAATTTTAAGTTCACAATAAAATTGAGAAGAAGGTATGGAGATATCTCACATACCTCTCTGTCCTCACACATAGATAGCCTCCTTCACCACCAGTGTGTATATTTGTTACCAATGATGAATTTACTCTGATACATCATAGTTACCCAAAGTCCATAGTTTACCTTAAGGTTCACTCTTGGGTTTGCACAAATCTCTAATGACATATATTAATCATTATGATACCATATGGAGTATTTTCACTCCCTTAAAACTCTGATGTGCTCTCCTTATTAATTCCTCCATCATCCCCTCACCCCTAGCCAACCATTGATCTTTTTATTGTCACCAAAGTTTTGCCTTTTCTAGAATGTCACATAGTATGTACCAGTTTTAGTTTGGCTTCTTGAACTTAGTAATCAGCATTTTAGATTCCTCCATATCTTTTCTTGGCTTGATAACTCACTTCTTTTTAGTTGATGAATAATATTCCATTTTCTGAAGTTACCAAAATTTACTTATATATTCATCTACTGAGGGACAACTACATTGCTTCCAGGTTTTGACAATCATAAATAAAGCTGCTGTAAATATCTGTGTGTAGGTTTTTGTGTGGGCATATATTTTCAACTCTTTTGAATAAATAATAAGGAACATGACTACTGGGTACCATGATAAGGATATATTTAGTTTTATAAGAAATTGCCAACTGTTTTCCAAAGTGGCTGTTCCATTTTCTATTCCTACCAGCATGGTGTGAGTGATCCTATTGTTTCACATCCTTGCCAGGATTTGGTGTTGTCAGCGTTCCAGATTCTGATTCAGTTTAAAGTGGTATCCTATTGTTTTAATGATATAATGCTATGGACACCTTTTAGTATGCTTATTTGCCATCTGTATATCATCTTTAGTGAGGTGTTTGTTAAGGTCCTTGGCCCATTTTTAAAATGGGCTTTTTGTTTCTTATAGTGAATTTTAAGAGTTGTTTATTTTGGATAACAGTCCTTAAGATATTTCTTTAGCAGATATTTTCTCTTAGTCTGTTGCTTATTTTCTAATTCTCTTGACATTGTTTCTCTCATGGAACAGACGTTTTTAGTATTAATGAAGTCCAGCTTATCAATTTTTTTCTTTCATGGATTATGTCTTTGGTGTTGTATCTAAAAAGGCATCATCATACCCAAAGTCATCTATGTTTTTCCTATATTATCTTCTAAGAGGCTTATAATTTTATTTTAACATTTGGGTTTGATCTACTTTGAGTTAATTTTTATGAAGAGTGTAAGGTCTGGGTCTAGATTCACTTTTTTCTTGACATGAAAATGTCCAGTTATTCCAGCACCATTTGTTGAATAAACTATCTATATTCACTGTATTGACTTTGCTTCTTTGTCAGATATCTGTTGGGTCTATTTCCAGGCTCTCTATTTTGTTCCATTAATCTGTCTATTACTTTCCTAATGGCACACTTTCTTAAATACTGTAACCTCTACAGTAAGTCTTGATGTCAGGTACTTTCTATCTTCCTGTTTTGTTCTTGAATATTGTCTTGGCTATTTTGGGTCTTGGCTTATAAACTTCAGAATCAGCTTTTTAATGCCCATAAAATATCTTGCTGGTATTTTGTTGGGATAGCATTGAATGTCTAAATCAAGTTGGAAACAACTGACACAATGATAGTATTGACACTTCATATCCATGAATATGGACTATCTCTCCATTTATTTATTTCTTTGATTTCTCTCATCAGCTTTGTAGTTTTCCTTATATAAATCTTGTGTTCATTTTGTTAGGTTTAAACAAGTATTTCATTTTTGATGTAAATGGTATTGTGTTCTTAATTTCAAATTCTACTGTTTATTTTTAGTAGATAGAAAGGCAATTGACTTTTGTATATTAACCTTGTATCTTACAGTCTTATAATTGCTTATTTGTTCCAGGAGTTTTTGTTTGTTTGTTTGTTTGTTTTTCTGTTTTTTTCATTCTTTCAGATTTTTTGTGGATATGACCATGCCATATGTGAACAAAGGCATTTTTATATCTCCCTCCCAAATATATATGTCTTTTTATTTCCTTTTCTTGCCTTGCTGCAATAGAAAGAACTTCCTGTACAATGTTAAAAAGGAGTAATGAGAAAGGACATTCTTGCCTTTTACCTGGTCTTCAAGGGGAAGTTTCAAGTTTCTTAGTATTAAGAATGATATAATCTGTGGGGAACTTTTTAGATATTTTATATCAAGGAGAGGAAATCCCTCTCTATTCCCAGTTTACTGAGAGTTTTTATCACTAATGGATGTTGGGAGAGCAATCACTTTTAATAGAAGGATAGAAACAGGGCCATTTGAAAATACAAAAAGATTTTTCTCTACATAAATGGATTGGTGACAATTTCTCACCCACAGAGAGCATACTAAACACATTAAATGATAGGAATGGAATGTAAGTAATGGAATTTTTAAGGCTTTCAAACTTTAAAGGACAATTTCAAAGGTTTGAAGGAAAGATAGATGTATACTACCAGTGTGAGATGAAGTCTTTTCTCTCTCTCTCTCTCTCTCTTTTTTCTCTTCTAATCCCAGATGTTTACCCCAATGCACTACTACTGTAGAGGAAGGCTACTGAGGGAGCTTTCAAAGACAAGAACAGAATTTGATATGTGATGAAAGAGTGAAAGGAATGTCTTATGTGTAAAAAGAAAGAAGCTAAAAGTTCTGACTTTTTCATGGCATTTTTTTTTTTTTTAGGTCTTTTTTTTTTTCCTACTGGATGCTGAGTAATGATTATCTAAGTGTCCACTCCATTCCCCTTTTGCTGCATAAGCTGGAAAAATAAAATCATCTACATTAACAGAATTCTGAGTGCAAATTTGATTTAATCAATTATATGTATTCAAGTGAGGTTTGAAAATAAGAACGAGAGTTATGTTGCTGCTCTTTTGATTATTTTCTCCTCATTGTGGAGTGGTGAATATATAGTTTACCTCCCACAGGCCTGCCAGGTGGAGGCAGAAATTACGTGTGCATCTATTTGTGGTTCAGAACCTCACCAGAGTTCCATAGAGGAGCTTGAGAAGTGAGCAAAACCTCTTAGTCACAAGCTGAAATTGAGCTGAATACATGTTTCTTCTTCAAGTACTGAGTGGAGTCTACCGCAGTTATACTAGGAGGCTGAGCAAAGCATACTTGATTTGATGTAGGGATTCTGCACAGCTCCCTTTTCTCTTTTTACCTCAGAAAAAATCTTCCTCTTCTGCCCTACAGCTTTTCTCATACATGTTGTTTTACTCTTTGTATAGATGGATGGCTAACAGACGAGACTCTGAGCTCCTTGAGGGCTTAGTTCTAAGACTTTTTATATATTTGTGTCTGTGGTACTATGCTTCACATCATGGAACTCAAAAATAATTTTTGAGTGAGTGAATAAGTGAATTAATAACTATTATGCATGAAAGTTTTTGGATTAGACCATTCTTCAAACTATTAGCAGGAAGCCTCTGCCTTAGGCTTGGGTCATGGTCCCAGGGTCCTGGGATTGAGCATGGTGTCGGGTTCCCTGCTCATCAGGGAGCCTGCTTCCCTTCCTCTCTCTCTCTGGCTGCCTTTCTGCCTACTTGTGATCTCTGTCTGCCAAATAAATAAATAAAATCTTAAAAAAATAAGTATTATGTCTTTTGTCATTTCTAAAATAGCATAAGTTTTCAAATCCTCTAGGGGGGTAGGAAAAGTGTTTTAAAATAGATATTACAGTATCAATTACTTAGCCAACCTGAAAAGCAATAAGAAATGTGGTAATTTTCTTTAGCTCATATCTATTAATGTGTTAAGGGGTTCTGTTGTGGTGTGGGTCACTATCAGGAGGGTGGTGTAGGTCTTGGAAATGTAGGTTCCTGGTTAGTTTTTAGTTCTGGACTTGGACATTTTTATCCTTCTGCAGGAATTGCATTTACTTTTTGACTAAGTATTTAATGCAACACTTATTCCTGTGGTCTAAATTCACTTATGTTCACATTTCCTATTTTCAAAGGTGATATAAATTCAGAACTGAAGGTTGAATAGGCCAAAGGGTTGCAAATTCATGTGACTCATCACTACTTTCTTGTTTATGACATCTTCCCCTTCACAGCGTTATGAACCTGAACTTATACAGGCTATAGCATAAAATCTGAATTATACTAAGTGTGTGATCTCTGCATGTCTCATTTTGTGGCTCAAGAGACTGAAGCAGTTAAGCTATATATTCTGCATAGAGACCAGAAAGCATAACACCTTCAAAGGAATATACATACATATAATGAGTACTCCTTCTCTAAAAACATTCTATATTCCATGAGAGCAACCTTATCATTTTTCAAATTGGAAAATAGCTCAGGGCTTAATGATTGTTGCTTGAACAAGCAATATAAATTCATTTCATACGCTATTTTTTGGCATCTTTCCTAGAGGTCAACAGGAAAACTTAGATATATGGGTTATATCATGTCTGTTTGGTCTTTATTTTTTTCCTACCAAGTATAATCTGTGTTTCTCCAGTTCAAACAGGACTGGACATGAATATTGTTATTGTTGATAAGAAGAAACTATCTCAGTGTGCCTGGGTGGCTCAGCAGGTTAAGCCTCTGACTTCTGCTTGGGTCATGATCTCAAGGTCCTGGGACTGAGCCCCGCATTGGGTTCTCTGCTCAGCCCGGAGCCTGCTTCTTCCTCTCTCTCTGCCTGCCTCTCTGCCTACTGTGACCTCTGTCTCTCTGTCAAATAAATAAATAAAATCTTTAAAAAAAAGAAGAAGAAGAAGAAACTGTCTCTGTTTCCATTTGTAATTGCAAATCAAAAGAAATCCAGAAACTCTTAAGTTGCTCTGAACCACTTTCAGGAGATCTCAGGGACATTGTTAAACTTATTCTCGAACACTGTCCTCTTATACATTTGTATAAGCTGTTTAAAATGACCTGAAGTACCTGCTCTGAAGTGGGTAGCTCATGTTCTCTTCTTCATGTATCACACATTTTAAAAAGCATATCTCAGTAAAGAAAAAAAAAGACAGATTTTTAAAAAATCTCTGTGTACAAGATTTTAGGTGCATTCCTGGGGATAGATAAGACTTCAGGCCAGATGTTCATTGTTACAGCTATCTGTCTGCTGATCATTTGTTTTTGGAAAAAGCATGCAGATCCCGAGCCCCTTTCCCCTTTTGGTAAAAATACCATGGCTGCTTCTGCAAATGAATGGCTGGAAAGCCTGCTTCAAGGGCACCTCAACATGGGGTGAGTTTTCTGTGGGGTTGTAGCTGAAGCCAAGTTCGGGTGCCTCCATTTCATTTGAGAATGCATTCATAAATTACTCTTGTAAAAAATGACCCTTTTTTCTGCCCACATAACTGTTGGCAATTTCTTTCTAATTCACTAGAATACAATGAAAAAATATCCCAGTATGTATAATATGTTTATTTTGTTATCCTTAAGGCTGTATTTACTCACATGATGATTGTATATTTAGATGACTTTTTTAGTCTTCATAAATCTAGCTCATCGGAAGATTTTTTTTTCCTTTTCATATGTGCTAAAAAATAACTCTTTATTGTGGCTTTAAGAAATTCAGCTAGGTTTAAGGAACTATAAATGGATATTAACAGTCTATGTGCTACACAACTTTAGCTCAATAAGTAAAATGCACATGGAAAGGATTGAGATTAATAGGACACTGGGGCTTAATGGAGATATAGTATAGATATTATACTGAGTGGAACAGAGCTCCTGCTTTCCAACCGAAATTCGTACATCAGTGTAGTGCTTTTTAACAGCTAGATGATTTGGTAGGTAATATACTCCCACCTTCTCTAAAGAAGAAGGGTGACTTGCTTCTAACTAGGAAGTAAAGTTCAAAGTCATAGGATGCCTTGCCTTAACTATGGAAAGAATGCTCAAACATATTTTTCTATCACAAATTAAATGTTTATTGATTTTCTCATTTTAACTCGGATGCTAACTGTGTTTAAAAGCTCTTTCTTGGGACGCCTGGGTGGCTCAGTTGGTTAAGCAGCTGCCTTCGGCTCAGGTCATGATCCCAGCGCCCTGGGATGGAGTCCCACATCGGGCTCCTTGCTCGGCAGGGAGCCTGCTTCTCCCTCTGCCTCTGCCTGCCACTCTGTCTGCCTGTGCTCGCTCCCGCTCTCTCTTTGACAAATAAATAAATAAAATCTTAAAAAAAAAAAAAAAATAAAAGCTCTTTCTCTCCTCCATATGTGGAAACCCCCAACTTACATTTTATTTGCTTATCTACTGGGAATCTGGCTGCATATTATTGGGCCCAGAACATGGAACTTTTGAGCTAGATGCAATCTTAGTGATCATTTCACTGAATCTCATCATTTTATAGTTCAAAAAAAAATGATGCTCAGATGGAATATGATATATCCTCAATGTTACACAGTGGAACTTGTAGCAAAACTTAAATTTGAACTCAGATCAATTACATCCTAATCACCCACACACTTTCTTGTGCTGTTTTCTACCCAAAGTGATGCAAATATGTCAGTTCATATTCATAAGTGGATGATGCTGAGTAAGTCATTTTTATTAGAATTTACTCAAAGCTACTACACTGGAATTTTTATTTCTTTTCTATTCCTACAGTGTTAAGATATGGGCACAGTTGAATAGTTTAAGATGTGGGCACAGTTGGAACCCATGATTTGTTGTCAGAACCATACAACTTGAGCAAAAAAAACCTGTATATAAAATTGCTTCATTTTTGTATCAGTGAAAAGTGTTAGAACAAGGAAACAGGAAAGAGGAGGAAAAGTGTGATTTGTGTTCAAGGATTTGGGGAATACGTTTGTTTGCAGGATTGTTAAAATTTTACACATAAAATTTAAAAGCAGTTAATAATTTATTAACTCTGTTTTTATATTTCCTTATCTTCAAATTCCTTTATATTTTCTTAGAGGTAGTCTTCAGAATGTAACAGTTGAGTCGAAAATGATGACATTGCCCCAAATGGAAAGGAACAAAAATGCCATTGCATGTTTTCATAACGTGGGACGATATGGTACTCATGGAAAAGTTGCAAAATATGTGAACCTTAAATATTTCCTGAATCAGATTAATCATTTTATTTCTGCAGGCAAAAATAAACCACCCAACTCATTCTTTGCCCTGTGATTTTATTTTGATCTCTACTGTTTTTTTCCTTTTTCCTGCAACATTTTTGCCTTGGTGCCTATTGCTGTAAGAGATGTTAATCAAATGTATGTGGTATTTTATTTGATTATTTGATTAGCAGGAAAGGCAATTATCTGCCTAGAAATAAATGCTGCTAATCTTTCGTAGGCAAAGAAGACAGTGTACCAACTGTAAGATTTAGTCAATGGCGGAAAATTGAGAGATGAACATAATTCTCCCAACCTGACATGGCCCATCGTCATCTAATTTAATGTAATATTTCTGTGTGCAACTAATGATTATGGTGAGGATGCTGGAAAATAAATTTTCAATTTGTGTTTGTTCTAGCTACTAAAGATTAAATGCAGGCTAATGTCACTTGTAATTACAGAATCCCTATTTGAATATTTAGTTACTCTGGTTCTGTTTGCAGCTTTACCACTGACAGCTGCACATTGAACATCCTGAGACATGTCATTCTTTAGAAATATTTGCTGAAGAGGATCCGTTGGTCAGAAATGTTAAAAGAGGGCACTTCGCACAAAAGTATGAACTCCGAGTCTTTATCTCATATTGAAATGTACAAGGAGTAGAATATATTAAGGAATTCTAAGTTTGTAGACAACTGAATTTGTCAACATATGAATAATTATCTGACTTTGCCAATGATTATTCCATTTTAAACATTTCAATCTTGGTGTTGAGATCTCTGTGTGAAAAGAAGTTCTAAGAAATAAGTATATGAGTTTATTTATCTTTGAGGGTTTATTTTCAATCTACAGATGCAAAGAAACTAACATCAGGCTAATGCTATTAAATTTTTAGAAATACTACCCAAGCAGTAAGATTTCCTGACCTTGCAGGCTAATAAAATGTTTTAATGTATCAGAATCAGTAGAGCATGTGGGCAGATAAGTCACTGAGCTAATTAGTCATCCCTCTCCCAAGAGCTGTGTATGACTTAGTGGAGTGTGTTTAGCATTACAAGTAAATCAACGTTGTTGCAGCAGGGAAGCATCATTTCTGCGTCATTTCCATAACTCTGCCACCTTGACTTTCCAATAAAATCTTCCAAGTTTATGATGCTTACAGCTTGTAAAAAGGGAATGTAGCAGGAAGGAAAACTGATGCCACACATAATCATATGATAACTGTAGTACACTAACTTTAGGAATCAGAATGGATTCCTAAGTAATGAATATGAAGATGCAAATATGTCAGTTCATATACATAAATGAACAATAGTAAGTAAGTCATTTTTATTAGAACTGACCTACAGCTTTTTCATTGGTATTTTTGCTTATTTTCTACCCTTATTTCCCACTCACAGTAGAATAGGAAAACAGAAAACTTGATTTATAGCTAGAAGCAGCTGAGGTTGACTTTCAGGCAGGTCCTTGCACAAGAATAGCAAAGAGAACTCTCATGGCTCTCTTTGGAATTCTTCCAAGGAGCAGGAAACAAGTAATAATAATAACACATGATTTTAAACTTTCTATATAATTGTATTTTAGTGTCTAATTTTTACATATGCATTTTTACTTACTTATTCTACATTTTACTCACCTCCTGAGTGAGTAAACCCATAAGGTAGCCAGACAATTTTAATTTTACGAATGGAAAATGAAATACAGAGAGCCAAAGTCTATTGTTAAAGATCATATGCATGAAAGTGCGTATAATATACCTATATACCTAATATACCTCTATACCTAATATGCCAATATACCTAATACATGAATATAATGAAAAAATGGATCAAAAGATTGCAATAAGGAGGGAAGTAAGAAGCTGCTCTCTGTGAGCAACACCTTCTCTCTTTCTCTCTCCTCAATTATTTTTGTTCTTTCATCTTTTAAATAAGGCAAATCTCTCTGATCTTAAACTTCATTTCCTTGACTATTTTCTTCCACCATTTCATTTATTCTTTCTTTTCAATTCTAACACCTGAAAAGTACAAACAACCATCAGATTCTTACCAACAATTCCCCTTGAAAATATTTGCAATCTGGCTCCTGCTTCTCACTACACAGAAATTGCTCTCTTGATAGTCACCAATGTTTATCCTTTACTCCAGTATTAGTTCTCTGTAATTCTTCATTCCTCCTTGAGCTCTCTGCAACATTTAGACCTCTTGAAAATTTGCTGACTCAAACTCTCTCCCCTCTCTGGAGTTAAATGATGATGCGGGTACCTGGAAGGAAGAGCATTTCTCAGACCCCACTTCTGCCTCCTTTTCTTCCAGGTCTTTAAAGAAAGCCTTGTTTTAGTTTCTTTCTTGGAATGGCTTTCCTATTTGTCGATCTCATGGTATTTCTATGAACTCAAATATTATTTTCCTGGGTTCTTCCCAATTTCCTGTCTCAACTTTACTTTGCTCTTGAGCAACTGACCCCTACTTCCAATTACCTGTTAGACATTGTCATATAAACTCAGTTTAATGAAAGCTACACTTATTATCTCATCTTTAAGACTATCTCAGTTATTACTCCACTGTGCACCTAATCCCCTAGATCAAAACAGAAACAAAAAAATTAAATAAATACAAGAAAACAAGGTTGACATGAATCATTTCTTCAATCTAAGCTATTGTTCTTTCCTTCAGATTCTATTTCTACTTTGACTCTTGTCTGTTTTTTTTTTTTTATTCTACTTTCACTATTTCTTTTCTATGTCAGTTCTAATACAGGCAGTAATGAACTTCTGTGTTGCTTCAGTTTTTTAACTATAAAAAAGGATGTGTGTTAAATAGTATATTTTATCACTGTTAAAATGAAATAATGTGATACGCAAAGAACACCCAACTCAGAGCCTGGCACAGAGCAATTACTTAAAACAGGTCAGCTTTTACTGACACCACTACTGATATTACTACTACAACCAGGACCACCTATATAATTTGTGGAGCCCATTGAAAAGTGAAAGTGGGGTCCCTTGTTCAATAAGTAGGAAAAAATGTTTAAATTAGTTTGTATTACATGTTCTGTTTCTAACCACATTTCCAAGGCCAGTTTCTGTTCTATAGAGTGTTCTATAGTGTTCTATAGAGTGATACTGTCAAAGAGAAATTCACTAGACACTGGTTAAAAGTTGCAAGACAGATTTTATTCAGACTACTGCAGTAGGGGAGAAACTTCAGTGTAAACTGGGCTCAACTCCACCAAAACAAAAGATAAGAGGTTTAAGGAAAAGTACTGAAGGGTTTAGTTTGTCAATGTGATTAGGCCATTGAGTTTGTTAACTGACACTTATCTGGGGAAGAAAAAATTTATATCTTTAAAACGGGATATAGTTTTGCAAACTGGAGAAGGTGCCCACCAAAATTAGGTTTACTCTCCCTCAAGACCTGGGAGACAGGAGAGCCATCTCCTTGCATGTTTGCATTTTAAAGGGAAGGCCCCCAGTTACTTGAGGAGACATTTTTGGGTGGTATAACATTTATCTATCTATCTATTTATTTTAAAGATTTTATTTATTTACTTGACAGAGATCACAAGTAGGCAGAGAGGCAGACAGAGAGAGAGAGGACAAAGCAGGTTCCCCGCTGAGCAAGGAGTCTGAAGCAGAGCTTGATCCCAGGACCCTGAGATCATGACCCAAGCTGAAGGCAGAAGCTTAACCCACTGAGCCACCCAGGTACCCCTGGTCTAACATTTATATCTCAAAGGGGAAATGGAAAGATTTATAATTAGAAGTTTTTTGTTTGTTTGTTTTGTTTTGTTTTTAATAGTAACTGCTCTAAGGACCAAACTAAATTCTTTTGACAGCTATATTAGTGATTACCAGAGAAACAGAATCAAATGGGATGCACACACACACACACACACACACACACACACACAGTCACACTCACATATATACAATTTATTATAAGCAATTGAATCACATGATTTCAGAGGCTGAGAAGTCTCTAGATATACAGTCTGCAAGCTGAAGATCCAGGGAAGTCAATGGTGTAGTTCTAGTCTGAATTCAAAGGCCTGAGAACCAAGAGAATCAATGGTTTAAGTTGTAGGCTTAAAGCCAGATCAAGATCCAAAAGGAGTTAAAATGTTTCCCCTTGAGTCTGACGTCATGAACAGACCAATGTTTCAGGTTAAGGCAGTGAGGAAGGAGGAATTCCTTCTTATTCTAGGGCGGGTGAGTAAGCTTTTTGTTCTGTTCATGCCTTCACATGAGGACCCCCACATTAGGAAGAACAATTTTCTCTACTCAAAAGCTAATTTCATTGTAAAACACCCTTTCACCCAGAGTAATGCTTCACTGATCACCTGGGTACCCCACGGCCCAGTCAAATTGCCTCACGAAATTAAACATTAAAACAGTGTTGACCTTTCTCAAGTACTCATTTTGAAGGGGTGGTGGTGGCTATCGTTGTCCTAGGATGTGGTCTTGGGCCAATAGAAGGTATGTTAGAGTTTGGTTAATGAGTATTGGACAATGTCAATTGTGCCAAAAGTTTTATAGCTCTCTGCAGTCAAGTGACATTATTATTACATAATCTCTTGTACGAAAGTTTCATGAGATTTAATTGCAATCTCTTAAGCCACTTTAGGATTATAAGAAAATTTTTATTTTTTTTAAAGATTATTAATTAAAGGTTTAAAGATATTTATTTATTTATTTATTTATTTATTTATTTATTTGAGAGAGAGTGAGAGTGACAGAGCGCAAGCCCGAGGAGCAGCATAGGGATAGGAAGAAGCAGGCTCCCCGCTGAGCAGATAGCTTGATGTAGGGCTATATCCCAAGACCCTGAGGTCATGACCAGACCCAAAGGAAGATGCTTAACCAATTGAGCCACCCAGGTGTCCCAGGATTCTAAGAAAATTTTAAATGAAGATTTGTTTGGATAAAAATAAGTAAAAAATAATTATACTGATTTATATACTCATTGTAGAATTGTAAGTTTGGGAGGCGAACTAGTTTCTGTGTTTTGAAGGGCTAAAGATTCAGCTCATGTTGTTTCTTATATTCCAGTTGCTGCCTCATTATGTCTTTACTCACACCTTGCCATGCACATGATCTTGGGTACTTTGAAAATATGGACGTGATGAACTCAGTAATATGGCCTTGTAATTTCAGAAAACATGCCTCTGGCAAAATAAATGGAGCCAGTTTTATGTCATCTGTAGTTTCTCCTTTAAAGATCAATGTTCTTCAATTTACTGTTATTACATACTGGGATCTTGTTATAGAATTTTATCACTATAATTAAATGAATAATGAGTATACTAAATATTCAGTTAATGTACACATAGCAGCAGGTACTCTGGAAAACAAATTTTCTCACATCTTATATGCACACCTCCTAACCAAGAGCCCTTCTTAATTTGAAAGCCCCTTTTTCAAAGTGTGAATACTCCTTTCTCTTCTAAATGAATCCTCAGACTTTAGGCAAAATATTTAAGCTATGTATCTGGCGCTTATTTCATCCACTGCAGCTTCCGAAAGTGTCTGTTGTTGAGCTTTCTAAAACTGTCTTGCATGAAGGGAAGCAATTAGCCAATACACCCTCCAAGGGAAGTCATCCTCAGTATTTTGTTTGATGTCCTCTCAGATGGTCCAGCCTTCTAATATTTTAACTTATGTCTGTAGGATCAAGATTATTTACAAAGTGGACTATGTTTCTACCTACAAGGGATGATTATTCATGTCATGAAAAATAGACAAATTTCCAGTATTTCAGACATATTTTTAAGTTTTTATTTACTTAACTTTAATTATTCAATGAATATTTATCAAGTTCCTATTATGAGCTATAAATATATATTGAGTGTCTTCTGGTGGCAGGGAATGTATCAGTCAATGAAAGAGAACATGGCCTCTTCCACACAGAGCTTTTATTTCAGTAGAGGGACACAGAGAGTAGTCAAATAAATCAAACCTATGAGAGTAATAAGTGTGATGAAAAGAAAGCAGAAGGATTGATAGGGGGCTTGGTTAGTTTACTATTTTTAATAGGTGAACAGAGAAAGTTTCACTCTTAATGTGACATTTTGGGAAAGAATGTCAAATAATTTTTAAGGAAATCTAGGAGAGGAGGATTCTAAGCATACTTATAATAAGTATGAGTGTCCTGAGGCAGGAGTAAACTTTGTGTATTGGGGGAATAGCAAGGAGACCAGTGTGACTGGAACAGAATGAACCATTGAAGAGTGGTAAGAAATGAGTCTTAAGTAATCAGGGGCCAGATCACACAGGGCTTTGTGTACCATTATTAGGATATTGCTTTCACTTTTTTTTTTTTTAAGTGGGTTCCACATCCAGGGTGGAGCCCAACCCGGGGCTTGAATTCATGACCCTGAGATCAAGACCTTATCTGAGATCAAGACCTGATCTGAGATCAAGAGTTGGATTCTTAACAGACTGAGCCATGCAGGCCATGCAGGCACCTCTCTTTTGCTTTGAATACAAAACAAAATGTGAAAATCAGACTAGTGGCATATACTGCCTACATTTTAGAAAAATTTCCCTTATGACAATGTTAAGAAGGGTGAATCTATAAGTATTATAAAGGAATTAGACACTATTGAGACAATGTTGGCTATGACAAGGGTGCTAACCACAAAGGTGTTAAGTGACTTGATGTTGGTATTTTGAGGCTAGAACTAATAAGGATGGTGATATATGGACGTGTGACAAATAGAAGAGTCAAGAATGAATCTGAAATTTTTCTCCAGGAAACTGGAAAAATGTAGCTGTCATTTTCTAAGAAGAGTAGAAAAAGCAGTATCATATGTCCAACCTGTACTATACTGGACATAATATTTTTGAAATTCTATTATTAATCTGAATGGAAATGTAGACTAGGTAGTTGGTTACATAAACTAACAAAATCCTGGCTGGAGGCATACTTTTAGAAGTTGTCAGCATATCAGTGGTATTTAGAACAAAGAGGTTGAATAAGTCACCAGAGAAGTAGTGTAGATAGAAGAGAGAAGAGATCCATGGACTAACATCTGAGGCCCTCTTAGTGTTCAGAGGTTGAAGGTTAAAGGGGGTCATTGAAAGGATATGACACAGGTTGACCCACCAGCTGGATCTGGGCAATTAAGAGCTCCCCATCCCCTCCCCTGTGCTTGGAATGTGTGCTCTGCTTGCTGTCCTCTTGCTGCAAGGTGCCCTGCCCAAGGGCACAGCCTTCAGGTAGTAACATGTTGTTGGGACCATCTGAATGGTATGAGTGGGCTGAGTTAAGACCTCTGTGTAAACTTTTAAGGTTCTGGATGGTGGGTGCTGAGATTAACTCATCTTGTGGTCTCCCTGGACAAGCCTCCTAAGCAAGTTCCTTTGCTTATTAATCCTGCCACCGACCAAACTGGTGAAGCCTGCATTTTTCTTTGGTCTCTTCCTGCCCTTTGTGTTCAGGAGCCCATTTCAGATTTCACCCAGGAAACTCCTGAGGTTTTGAACCAAAAGCAAGTGGTAAATTGAAAAATATAGTAAAATATATTTATAGTAAAGTAAAATGCTGTTAAGTATAGTTTTATGTAGGAAAATGACATCATAAATAGAGAACTCAAGAGAGATTTGTACCAGATGGTTTCTAGAACCACAGATAGAGCCAAAGCATCTCGGGAAAAAAAAAATCTAAGATAAGATTAGTTTAAGAACTTTGACAGGGAGCTAATTATTGAATAAACTCTGTGTTATCTATTGTAGAGAGGGAATTGCTGTCCTTGTTAAACAGATTTTTTAATTAATAAGGAATTATCACATACACCATTCAGGGGGATTACTAATTTTCCAAAGAATTAGAAAACAATAGAATGCATTTAACACTAAATTAAATCAAACACAATTTAATCATTATAATGATTCCAAAGTTTGCTAGAAATACTTTACAGAAGCAGTTTAGAATGTAACAGAAATACATGTGTATATAAGAGCACGCAGTAAGAAATCAGGTTATCGATTAGATTATTTTGGGTGGGAAGCTAATAACCCTGATGTTCAGATCATAGAAAGGTATGGACATAGCTAGTAGTGTTTATCATGTAATACAAGGGGATGTTATGAATTAATTAAAACCATTCATTCATTCATTCTTCCTTTCCACATTTATTGAAGGCACGCAGAAAGTTTGGCATTGTATTAATGAATTGTTATTAGTAGGAATAATATTTACAAAACTTTCTGTCTTCAGGAAGTTGACAGTGTAGTTTGGGAGGCAGGAAAGTAAGTAAGACATGTTAGAAGCTTATTCTTGATGGTATAGAAGTACCATACCATCAAGAAGATGAGCTACTCAGGAGCTTCTGAGTGGCTCAGTGGGTTAAGCCTCTGCCTTCAGCTCATGATCTGAGTCTGGGATCAAGGCCTGCATTGGGTTTTCTGCTCAGCAGGGAGCCTGCTTCCCCCTCTTTCTCTGCCTGCTGCTCGAACTACTTGTGATCTCTCTCTTTGTCAAATAAATAAATAAAACTTTAGAAAAAAAAGAAGATGATGAGCCACTCAATGTAGTCTTGGGTTGAAAAAAAAAAAAGAATTTCTAGGGAAATTCACATTGCTACACTTGAAACCCCAGGGTTTCTTGACATTTTATCTATCCTACATACAAGAGCATATTTAAGTGGAAGAGACATAAGTGCCTACAGTTGAGTAAAGAATTAAAGGTGTTGCTTCTTCAGACTACTTGAATATATAGGAAAGGACAATTCTTTCTGCAAATCCATTGGTGACAAATGAAAAGATATTGGGAACCAGTTTTCACTGAGTTATTAATGTCAAGAGTAACCCATTTCTTTACTTAAATAAGTGAAATGTTTACATGCAACTGTGGTTTCTTTATCAAAGGCCTCTAAGGATTGAAGTTCAGCTGCAAAGTTCATAAGAACTCACAGCATGGGTTTCATATGTCAGTAAACAAAGGTTTGTAGGCAAAAGGACTTGTTAATCCATAATCATGACCTATGTATCATTCAGGGTCCAGTCAGGACATAGAAGCTATGACAGTTTTTGTTGCTATTGTGGGTTTTTGTTTTTGATCAGGAATATGTAATATAATGATTTGTTACAGTTATTGGAGGACTTAAAAGACAGAAAATACTAAAGCATCAGAGATAGTAGCTATTGGAAGATGATTCCCTCCCAAGGATGGGACAATTAAGGTTGGAAATTATTAATACTTCAGCGATAGAGGGGGGGAATCCGCACACTGAAACTCGGATGTCTGCTAATCAGATATCTGAGGAGGAGTTATTGCTCACTCTGTGAAGCTCACATCTCTGAGAAGATGTGATGAGGTTAGTTCAGAAGGTGTTGGGCAAGTGCAAACTGAAGTCGGCTGCTGCTACTAAACTGAAATGTCACTGTCAGGGTGAAAAATCGTTGCTGTGGGACCAAGAGTGAGACGCCGAAACAGGAATAGGAAACAAATGGGAAGGAGTGAGCCCCTCTTCTTCCTCCTAAGTCTTCCAGTCCTTTTCTTGTATCTTATATTGGCAGAAACTCAGAGAAGCCAGCGCAACAGAGCAGAAATAGGATAGGCAAGCCCTAGTCCCAATATCACAATTCAGAAGCTTGTGCTGAAAGCCCTAACAATAACTGGGACAGCAGAAGTTAGCGCTCAGATACCTGAGAAGTAAACATATTTGAATGTACTTTTTCATTAGCTCTATATTTTAAGTTGCAGGATGAAAATGGAGGTTTATGAAGAATTTGCTTTTGTTCCTATATGATTGAAAGTTGGTTATTCAGTCAATACATTTACAATTTTTAAAAAAAAGTTTAGTTTGACAAAAGCTGTGAAATACTATCAAATAGGGTCTCAACTTGCTTCAGAACACAGAAACCTCAGTAAGTGGATGATTCTGTCTTGAAGTCATTCAGTTCTTATTTGTTGTTTTATTAAAGATTGGTGTTTAATTCTGTCTCTTGGAATTCACTATGGAAGTTTTTCTTGAGTTAGGGATAACAGAACATAAAAAACAAAATACGTTTCAAAACAATACATCACTTTTGTATTTCTTTCCTTTTTCATGTTACTAAAAAAAGGGTGCTTTATTTTAATTCTGTAACAGTCTAATTTCAGGCCTATTATACTTTCACCATTTTCTCAAATATCAATCAACAATTAGCAAAAGGAAGAGATGAAATAATCTGGTCTGATTATCCCTATAAAAATCTGAAAAGAGCATGATATTGGCATAGACATGAGCTAAACTATTGGCATTCTTACAAAAGCTATAGAAATTACTCCACACAGAAATTCACTCAACGGTGAAATAACATTTAGAGGAAATTATTTATTTTACTTTATTAATGTTGGTGTTAAATTGTGCAATTGGGCATCATGTCAAAACTGAGCTTTTTGTTTCTTAAGGGGAAAAGGTAGGCAGGAAGTTGACCAAGCGAAACAATAAGAAATAAGATTTTGTAAAATAAGTAGATTTTAATTGCATCAGTTGCTAAAGTGCTACTTTTCCCTCAAGTATTCTAAGTCAAATTTTCATATGCATCACTGCATAACACCAAAGTTACTTATTGTCCCCAGTTTAGACTCTTGCTTCTAAACTTAACTCTTCAAGATAAACTGGTAAGTCTCTAAGTTTCACCTGGCTCTCAAGATGATGTACTAGATTTTTTTTTTTAATGTTTGATTCCACAACTCTATTAGCTACTGTAAGTTTCTTTTTTTTTTTTTAAAGATTTTATTTATTTATTTGATAGACAGAGATCACAAGCAGGCAGAGAGGCAGGCAGAGAGAGAGGAGGAAGCAGGCCCCATGCAGTGCAAAGAGCCCGATGCAGGGCTCAATCCCAGGACACCGGGATCATGACCTGAGCCGAAGGCAGAGGCTTTAACCCACTGAGCCACCCAGGCGCCCGCTACTGTAAGTTTCTTAAAAGTATTATGAAGTTATAGAGTTCTGTAAGCTTTCTGAATTACTCTCTTTTAATGTTTATGCATTGGGAGAAATTTAACATTAAGTTGGAAGTTTATACCTAAGATGAATTGTAATATATATCTTCAATATGAAATATTGAAGAAGACATTTATCTTAATTTCCAAGAAAGAGGTGTCATAGAATGCCCTTTTGAATGGTTATTTTTTCATCTTTTTCAAGGTAGGCAAAGAAATATTAATATGCTTATATTTTGGTACATTTAGTTAACAAACATATTAAACTTGATTTAATAGTGAGGATGATAAGATTATAATCTCTTTAATCTCTACTTTTAAAATGCTAAAATTATAGGGGTGCCTGGGTGGCTCAGTGGGTTAAAACCTCTGCCTTCGGTTCGGGTCATGATCTCAGGGTCCTGGGATCGAGCCCTGCATTGGGCTCTCTGCTAAGCAGGGAACCTCCTTCCTCCTCTCTCTCTGCCTGCCTCTCTGCCTACTTGTGATCTCTCTCTCTCTGTCAAATAAATAAATAAAATCTTTTAAAAATGCTAAAATTATAATCTCAGTTTAATCTCAACTTTTAAAAATCAACAAAATGTTTAAAATTCTTATTTAAGGGGCACCGGGTGGCTCAGTCATTAAGCATCTGCCTTCAGCTGGGTCATGATCCCAGGGTTCTGGGATTAAGCCCTGCATCAGGCTCTCTGCTCTGCAGGAAGCCTGCTTTTCCTTCTCCTACTCCTCCTTATCGTATTCCCTCTCTTGCTGTCTCTCTCTTTCTGTCAAATAAATACAATCTTAAAAAAATAAAGTAGAATTCTTATTTAAAACAAAGAATAAACTATGAAATTCCAAATTATTTGCATATGTTTATGTATATTGAAATGTGAGTTTCACTTCTAATAGTTTATCTCTAGTCATAAGTAATGATGAAAATAATAATGAGAGTAATAAAGTGCTAGTTTTCATTTATTAAGAGACTGCTTCATTGCCAGCACTGTATTAGACACTATTTATGTCTTTATTCAATCAGTGTAGGAGTGCTGACAACACTGACTCCATCTTTGTTCCTCCATCCTGTTCTTCTTTGGGCACAGACAGGCGCCATTTTAGACAACTACCCTGTGAACTCACCACCATGTATCTTGCTCCATAAAAGCTGAGGATTAAGGTCCTGATGGGTAAAAGAATAGGGACCCAGATTCCTAGTGCCCTGGATCTTTCGTCCCTCCACCAGCCTGATTTTCCCTGACAGTAGGTTACCCTAAATAAAAGTCTATCTAAATGGAGTGGAGTGGCTTACTTCGTTTTGCCATATTACATTGTCTTCTCAGTCCGGAGGATATGTTACTGACCCTCATCCATCTTCTAACATTTAACAAAGATTTTTTTGATCAGTTTTTGTGTATTAGGCATTAGAGGAGACAACTAAAATCTCAAAGATTAACAAGGACAGTCTTCCACCTTCAAGATGACAATATAATATGTAAGCATAGGAGATAGAAATGTTTTCTTAACTTTCTCATTTTTTTAAAAAAAATATGCACTAATTTAATAAGTAAATCATGGTAATTCAAAGTGGATAGATGCAGACCAAATGCTTTCTGAAAAAGAACTTTTCAGATAGGAGTTGGGATAGGAGGCAGACATTATAAGATTAATATATTAGTAAATTTAAAATTGAGCTGTTATAAAAATCACTTTGGGGGGTTACATAATATATGAAAGGGTAAGATGGCATTTCTACACTAATCAAAGAAGTTAGGAAAAGGTGGTCTAACGGATATCTGAAGGATGAACTCCGGTGTGTTAGGGAAGGGAGGTGGCAGCAAACTGGCAAAAAGGGCAGCATATACTAAGGCCCTGCAGTGATGGAGTGGTAGGTAGTAGATATATTTTAGGAAAGTGAAAGGAAACAAATGGGATCACTTTGGTAAATAAAATTCAAACCATATAGAGTCTTCCAATTCAAGTTAAGGATTTTGATATTTATCTTAAAAATGAAGAAAATGATAATATGGCTTACCCAACTAGATGTACTGGTGGTATTGTATTTTTCATTTCAAAATATTATTCTGGCTCCATTGAAAAATCTGAAGAAAAAACAATGTGAGGACAAGTGTGGCTTGGTGGGGACAATATAGAAAACTGTACTTACCAATATTTGTATTAAGTTCAGTGTAAGCATAATCTCTTGGAGCTAACCTAAAAAAAAAAAAAAAAAAAAGAACTACTATTCTAGAGACTTAGTAACTAATAGAATTCTCTTTTAAAGATTTATTTATTTATTTATTTTAGGGAAGAGGGGCAGAGGGAGAGGGAGAGAGAATCTCAAACAGACTCTGCACTGAGCATGGAGCCTACTTTGGGCTGGATCCCACAACTCTGAGATCACAACCTGAGCCAAAACTGAGAGTCTGAGGCTTAATCAAATGTGCCTCTTGGTGCCCCAGTGTAAAAATCTTAAAAGAGCTAACTAAGACCAGTTAAGGGAACTGAAGTCATTTTATGACTAAGGAAAGAAGTAGAACAAATCCATGGATTTTAAACTTTTTTTTTAATACATGGTGTGATTTTTATTCAAGAGTCCAAGATTGAAAACATGAGATTATCCTACCTTGCAAATATCTGTTCATTTTATAAATATTATTCTTAATGCTCATAGGATTAGGAAACATATCTTACAGCTACACATCTCAGATCTTTAATCCTCATTGATTTTGCATTCTTTTTTTAGGACTTAGGATTCTGCCAGGAGATGGAGGATGACTTTAATATTCATTTTGAATCCACAGTAATGATGGTGATAGCAATAACAAATTAATAGCTAATATTTACTTTGTGTATATGGTAAAAGAAACACTTCTGAGGAGCAGTATCTCGAAAAAACAAAACCCTGAGGTAAAGCTTTTTATTATTATTATTTTAACTTAGAATTTGAGGAAATTCAAGGTCAGAAATGTAACCCACATAAAGTTATACAGCTAATAAGACGAAAAAATAATTCAAGCCAGTGTCTGTTCGATTCTTGGACCCATACTTCATTTCCCTTATTAGGAAACAGGTAGAGAGGGATTTTTGTAAGTGGTGAGCAAAATTATTTTCCACATTGTTCCTTTGCAGCCAACTAGTTTATAGAGGTATTAAGTAGAATAAACAAGGGTTGTTTGAGGGAGAGAATAAAAACGGAAACAGAATTTTAATGAATACTGGCAGAATCATATAAAAATAGTCTACATTAATAAAAAGGTTGCTGTTTTTCAACTTCCTGTTCCAAATTGCCAGAAAATGTTTAAAACAATGCTGATAAGTGTTTATAAAAATCTTCCCTTTCTTTTCTTATAAGAAACAAATATTAGTGTAATATTCCCTTTTGTTTTCCCCGTCTCTTCTCCTACTTAAAACTTTTTACAGAATATTTTGTTTCTCTGTAAATAAATGAAAGGATTTCACCATCATTTAATTACACTTTTTAAAAAGTTTTTCTGGCATACATAAAGAAGTAATAAAAATGAAGCTGGATTTGTTCAGATAGTACAGTGATGATAGTAGAATATATTAATATCTCTCCTAGAGTATATTCAAGACATCGCAATTTCTCCTCATTATAACCAGTGTTGGAAGGAGCTTATAATGGAAATTGAATACACTATGTGAGTTTACAAAATATAATGTGAGGAGAATATGCCATGCTTAGTTGTGAATATGAAAGGTTGATTCTGCATTCAATATTTTAAAATTTTTTTTAAAAACTTATTTGATGTAGTCTGATTTTAGTAAGTTTTAACCGTTTTTTAAATTTATTTAATGCTGTCCTCTGTCTATGGTTAGTCATAAAAGCTAGGCTCTACACAGAGAGTAAAAAAAAAAAAAATCTGAGTATATTATCTTTTTAAATTTCCACAAATAAAAGTCTACTCAGATTAAAGAACATCAGTCTCATCCCTTTCCTCTTTAATGATGGGTTCCAATCCCTGGAAATATCTGAGCTACGTTCAAAGTTTATTTTAAGTTATGGAGCTAATGTGCAAGATAATGACACAGCTGCAAAGAGAGTACATTCCTGTCACTGGAAAATTATATGTACAATACCTAGCATTTTATTAACATTCTGGTATATCTCCCAAATAAGTTCATGATATGAAGACATAAAATTCTGTTTTTCCTAATCATACATTCTTAAAACATTCTGGAAAGAAAAATAACATGCTAAAATTGTTTTGTTCTTTGTGGCTCTACTCAGGTTTAGGTTAAACCCAAGTCTGCATAATTTCCTGCATGGTTTGACAATTCTCTCTCTGCTTAGTGCAAACCCAGTAAAGCTTTTCAGCAAGATAAAGCCTTGATTTTTGGAAAGGAGTCACAGAAGGCTCAAAACGACAATGAAATGAACAACGCTAACCTCCATTTGTTAATTGAGGTCATTGGTTAGCTTTAGAGAATACTGTATACACAATTAAGCAAGCACTTCACACTGTTCTTCCTTGTTAACTGGTTTTGAGATATTCTGCTAGACAGAAAATTGATAGGCATGGTAAACATGCTCTAGTTGCCTAATTAACTAAGGTAGTACAATTACTGGTGTTCAATATCTATCAACAAAGCAAAGGTGCTTTAAATGTCATATAAACACTAGAAATAAAGCACAAAGGGATTTCACACAACTAGCCATCCAAATGAAAGTTGACTTCTTGTTAATCCTGTCTTGTATTGTAATGTAGAAAACTCAACTTAGGGAAAGAAAGACAGAAAAGAAAGGCCTTCTTTCATTTTAAATTGTCATTTCTGAGATTTAGAGAGGCATTTTAGAGGGTGTGTCCCAGCTTTATGAAACCTCGTGTTAACTTAAAATGCTGAAATGGGAGCACCTGGGTGGCTCAGTCCTTAAGCGTCTGCCTTTGGCTCAGGTCATGATCCCAGTGTCCTCTCTCACTGTCTCTCTCTCTGTCAAATAAATAAATAAAATCTTAACAAAGAAAGAAAGAGAAAGAAAATGCTAAAATATTAATCAATTCAACTTATATGATACCACCAGATAGTCTCCCATTTTATAGTTTCTCTTGCCTTGCTGAATAGGCTACCAGTAGACTCCAAGAACCAATGATTTTATCCTATGGAATGCAATGTCCCTGCAAGGGTAAACATATTGGTCCTTCAGAGTAAATTTATACTCCAGTGTAAATTTTTAGAATGCTGTTTTCTTCTCTTATTTTTTCGCCAATTCTTATATATAGTCTTTCTATTATGCCTGCCATTCATCCATTTGGTTATTGAGCTGGTATTTTAAAAATAATTATTTTCTTAGTAAGGTAGTAACATATGCTTGAAATAACTTTGTATGCGAAATAATGTTCCAGTGTAATGGACTGGCTGTAATGGACAGCCTCATTTGACTCTTCAGTGTCCAGCCCCATGTCCCTTATTTTTATACACTTTTCACATAGTCCTATGACTCAGGGAAACCTGACTGTACTCTGAGCTCCAGGTGGTGAATGACAGAAAGGTGATTCCAGCCCCCTTTCAAGAGATTAGTTCAGTCACAGCCTCCTCATCTACTGAGCAACTGAGTCACCATTAAAGCTTTGTTGGATCTTTTGGGAAAGTTGTTGAGTTTCCAGAGCTCTTTTCCTCTGAATCTTGTAAAGAATAAATGTCAACACAGGAAATGTTTTGATCATTTTTCAAGGTGAGGAAATGGCCAGAGAAAGGGCACACAGAGAGGAAGGTACATTTGGCAACAGTAGTGCAAAGAAACTAGAACCATAGATTGAGTTGATCCTCAGGAAACCCAGATTACCTCTAGACTTTATCATTTTTATGTCTGTGTGTATTGTGTTTTCTGTTACTTAGAATCATAGCACTTCAGCTGATAAATAAGAAAAAGCCCTATATCAAACAAAATAAAAGTTTTATTCATTCTTGTTTTTTCATCTTTGTCACAATTTACCATAAAAATATACTTCATTTTCTTAACAAATGAAGACAGCCTTCTTAACGATATATTATATAAAGGAATACCTTAGTGTTTCATTTTTGTTACTGGTATACATGCCCATATTTTATAAACCAAATAATATTAACATGCTTTTGGATATAGTATTTTCTTTGAATTCTCTGAGAGTATCAACTGATTATTTTCTAAGGACTTCTACCCCTGTTTTTTTTTCTTTGATATTTTATTTATTTACTTATTTGAGAGAGAGAGAGAGTGAGAGAGAGCATGAGCGAAGAGAAGGTCAGAGGGAGAAGCAGACTCCCCACGGAGCTGGAAGCCCTAGACTAGACTCCATCCCGGGACTTGATCCCAGGACTCCATCCTGGGACTCCAGGATCATGACCCAAGCTGAAGGCAGTCACCTAACCAACTGAGACACCCAGGCGCCCCACTACCCCTGGTTTTGATGCTCTATTTTCTTCATTGTTCTGTTTAGTGTTTCTCTCTTAATAAGAAACTTTTTATCCAGTATCTGGTGATTCTTGGCTATTTGTTAATGCTTAAAATTAGGACACTAAAAGATAATTAAAAATTAAAAAAACTAAAAAAAACTTGACCTACTTTCATCAAGTAACTTCTGGTTTCTTTATTTTCCTCCTATACCACAAATATCTATCTGTATCTTGACATCCTTAGCTGGCTGCTGCTTCTGTGACCAAAAGTTAAATTCCATTCTCTGCTGAAATACTCCACCTTCAATTTGCTCTGCAACTTAACTGAAAAAAACGTTACTCTCTACCAGCTACTCAATACCTGTTGTGGTCAGTGCTTTGAAGCACTGATCTTTTTTTAAATTATATTACACAACTTTATGCACTTTAATGGTCTGTTTCTTCCTCCTTGTGCCTAAGCTCCTTGAGAGTGCCAAAAAGGTCCTGTACCAATGTGCATTGCAATATGATATAGTGCCTGGTGCATAATAGATTCTGACAATGTATCTTGTGGTTGAATCAGTTCTAAATCAGCATTGAATCAGTACTTAGTTCAAAGTGTCCATTCTTAAGGACAGAGTGTTCTTTTAAAAACATTTTTTTTTTTTTTTTGTAGGGGGAAGGGAGTAAGAGGAAAAATTTGTCTCAGCAGAGATTCCACAGAAGCCAGTACCCTTTCAGACCTCTTGGGTTATTTATTCAATGTGTGCATGGTAGGCAGTGTTAACTATTGCATTAAAAATCACAAGAAAAGTCTCTTGGCATCTCTTAAAATTAATCTCAGTGCACATATCTTTGACTTTAGGTCGTGGATGATTGGGAAACTGAAATAATTCTCCCCCTAAAAATACTGATCTGTTCAGTGAATCTGTCATTCTGTCAGATAAAGAACTAAGGGACTCTTCTTAACTTAGTCTAGAGAATTTTTAAAAGCAGTTTCTCTGGAAAAAAATGTTCATTTTGTTTAAAGCTACACTTAGTAAATGAAGCTCAATAAGGCAAATACTTAAAGCTCATCTAAATCATTCCATATGTTAATAGACAAATCACAAGAAAAGAGGAGAGAGCACTCAGATAAAATTTTGAAGAAATATGGGAAAGAATACATTCTATGTATTTGGGTATTTCATTACTGAGGGAAAGATAGACTGAAACCTTTGTTATTGTTCTCTCCCCACCCCCCTCCCCCCATCCTGTGATTTCAGATATCCAACTTCAACTAAACACAGCAAATGTCTATTGACTGGCTTCTGTGTGAAAGGTGCTTTTGGGTTTAGTTACTAGGGATATATAATTAGTATGGAAAATATTTCCTCACAGGATGAACTCAAGGAAAACAAATGCCTGTAGAACAAGTAACAAGGTGGTATGTGTCAACTCATATGGAATAGAGTGAAAAATAAGAATTATTTCTGATTTGGATTATATATGGCTAAGGATATTCTAGAATATTTAAGGAAAACTCTGAATGTTTGCTGGAACTTTAGGGACCATAGGGCATTGTAATTCACCTAAGACTGTTCCAACATTGATAGAGTTTTAATGGACTCAAAAATTTTGGGTTGGGTTTGTTGAAAGCTACAGGGTCGTAGAGGAGAACCATTTGTGTGAATGTATGCATGTGTGTATGTTTGTGGGTTTTGGAGAGACAAAGAACCACTCTAGTGATATTTATACAAAAGAAATCTCAATTATATTTTGAAATGGGCTTAAAACTTATAAAGTTTGAATCAAATTAAAGTTTGACTTTGGCAACTATAATTCAGGCTTATGCAGCAGAAATATAAGATGTTGTTTCAATATATGAATTTCTTTTAAAATAATCAGCAGGGTTGAAAAATCTCTATAACTTACATGATTTTAAGTACATAAATGAGATCATCAATAAGCAATCTAAACTATTTGTGACACATATGTTTTTCCTCCTTGATCATATTTACATTTTCTATAAAAGGAAGTTACAGAATTAAAAAAAAAATTCAGAACACCAGCAATTATTTTGTACCTGAGATACAGGGTGGGAAACAGGATTCATATCCGTGACACTTCTTACAAAAGCAGTAGTAAATTTTCCCAGATTGATCTTCATTCATCTGTCTCCTTTAACCTTGGAACATGTTAGATTTTACTCCTCTGTGGCTTATAAGGCATAACATTTATTAGCTGAATATTATGCCCGGTTGTCACCATTAATTACTTTGACAGTAAATCTAGATAATAATACTCAGTTTAAAACAAATTAAAAGTTGCTGTTGTTATTTTCTGGGGTCTGACTTGCCAAGGGGAAAAAAACCCTCTCATACGCTTAAAGAAAACAAACATCCAAACAGGAAATACTGTATTATTAAATCAAAACAAAAAACCAAAAATCCCATTTTGGGGTTCAATTCAGTACCTCAGATTAGAGAAAACTTAGTTTTTACAATAAGGCAAAATAATTTGTTTTGTACTAGTTATATGTTTATGTATGTCAGCTGCTCATTTCTTATGAAATATTAATATCCCTGTGAGACAAAAGAAAATAGTGCAGGCAATGAATGTGTCAGTACTTGGGTTATATATTGTTATTTTTTTTGCTTCCCTCCTTTATTTCATATAATTGCTAGATTAGGACAAGATTCTAACTTTAGCCTTCAAGGACTTTAATTCTGAACATAGAACAAAAGAAAAAGAAAACTCTGTGTCTATGTGAGTGCATATCATTTTGGAAGCAGTCAGACTTTTCTGGGAAGGTGATTAATAATTCATGAAAAATAGAAAACTCTCATGCATGGGCACTTGGTCTCTGTGGTATAGATGGAAGTGTAAGACCAAAAAATCTGTGGAAGCTTACACAACTGCAGGCTTCTTGCTGATCTGGTAACCTGCAGCTTTGGAAAAGATAAGCTTCCTCCCTGCCAGTAACAGGAGATGAAAACCCAAAAGGCAAACAATTTGTATGGAAAATAAAGACATGGCCTTTTAAAATGTTTCTACTTGTAGGAAGAAATGCTGCATAAAAGGTTAAGTACCTCACAAGACTTTATATCCTCTTAAGGATAAAGTCCATGTATTTTTCTGAACTACAGCTATGGGTTATAAAAATTGCATTTGTCTCCCTGAAATTATCATTTCTCTCTTTCCCTTGTTATCCTTATCATGAAGCATTTAAATAATATAAAAAATAAGAGAAAATATAGAAACCATAACATATTCTACCACTCTGGTATAAACACCAATCATATTTTAGGGATTTTCATGTCATACATTTTTCTGTGGATATACATTTGTATCCCATTGTATTATCATCTATTTTTTTT
>ML104676.1:0-44805 GCA_003697995.1 Taxidea taxus jeffersonii | reverse complement strand
ATCTATTTTATGAGTATCATTGATTTCTCAGATTTTCTTTTTTTTCCCCCAAACTCCTAAGTTCATAATTTCAAATGCATTTTTTCATAGCCTTTTCTAGGCCCTGACAACATTGTAGATTCCTGCTGCATAAGTCTGAATTATAGTTATAGTCATAAGTTATACATAGAAACTTGTGGTCATTTTTTACTGTGTGAGGTCATGTTGCTTCATTGCTCTGTGCCCTCAACCACACTTCCTAGAAATCTTTTTGAGGGGCACCTGGTTAGCTCAGTTGGTTAAGTGTCTGCCTTTGGCTCAGGTCATGATCCCAGGGTCCTGGAATGGAGCTCCACATTAGGCTCCTTGCTCAGCAGGGAGTCTGCTTCTCCTTCTGCCTGCTCTTCCCCTTGCTTGTGCGCTCTCTCTCTCTCTCAAATAAATAAATAAAATCCTTAAAATAAATGAATAAATAAATGTCTTTTAAAAATATTTTTGAATTAACTGGTTTATAATGCTAACCAATTCTGTTTAATGGTATTACTGAACCTCAATTTATCCAACCATTCCACAGTTGGTGGTTAGTTTCTAATGTTTTGTAACTGCAAATTATATTTTAATACATCTTCTGTAGTAAGTATCTTGATGTACATGTATTTATAATTGTATGGGAGAGATTGGCACCCCTAAATGAAATGCAGATTGCCAGTTTGCTTTCCAAAGAGATAGAACTTATTTCTATCATGAATGATAGAAATCATTCATGAGATACATTCCATTTCATCTAAAAAATCAGTGGTTATTATTACATCTTAATTTTTTTTTCAGTCTGGTATAATGAGCACTAGACTGTTTTATTTAATGTCCATTCCCCTAATGACTACTGAGTCTGAATCTGTTTTCACTAGTTCATTGGCTGTTGGCATGGCTCCTTGTTATATGTCTATTTAACTTTTTACCCATTTCCATTAGTTTTTCTGAGCTTTAGTTACCAATTTATAACTGCCATATTTTATTTATTTATTTATTTTAAAGATTTTATTTATTTATTTGACAGACAGAGATCACAAGTAGGCAGAGAGGCAAGCAGAGAGAGGGGCGGAGGCAGGCTCCCTGCTGAGCAGAGACCCCCCCCCTGCCCCCCAATGCGGGTCTTGATCCCAGGACCCTGGGATCATGACCTGAGCTGAAGGCAGAGGCTTTAACCCACTGAGTCACCCAGGCGCCCCAAACTGCCATAGTTTATATTATACATTATTTTCTTTATTTGCTTAGCCATGTTACCCAATCTCTCAGCTCCATTTGATTTTGTTTATGAAATATTATAGCATAATTCATTTCACAAATATGTTCATTATTTCTTTACTTCCTTACTTAGAACTTATATGCTTATCTTTAGCTTAGTTTATCCTAATTGACTGTAAATATTTTATGTATTTGTTTTATTCATTTAATATTTGAATTTATAATTCATTTCATTTATTTTTTAATACAGCTTGAGGTAGTAATATGTAGTATGATTTTATTCTAGATAGCTAGTTTTACTGATACTTTTTATTAAATTAATTTTAAACTTTGAACTGAAATTGAAAATTTTTTAATAAAATGAGCTCACACATATATTTGCTTCTATTGCTGGATATTCTACTCTGATCTGCCAGTTTAGTAGATTTCATCTATAACAATCCCATACTGTTTTGATTATAGTAGTTTTATGCTATATTTTAACAAGTGGTAAGCAAACTACTAAAGGTTATTATTTTATTTTTTCAATGGTCTTATCTATATTTAAACAAGTGTTTTTTCCTACTAATTTGTTGATTTCATCCAATTCCCCTCTCTCTCTTCATCATATTGAGGCTCAAATTATAATTATATTAAAATTCTATATTAATTTTAAGAAGATTATTATTTGTTTTTCTGGTCAAGAACAAGGTCAGTCTTCCTTTTTTCAATTTGCATTTTATGACTTTTAGAAGTAAATAAATCTGACACCAAAAATTCTCAGTTTGTTTTTTAAAATTAATTTAGCCTTTTGTGTCATGTGCTCATGGATATTTGAAAAATTTGTCTGTCTTTTGTAAATAAAATGAAATGCTAGAATTTTTTTTTTGTCACATATGATTTTTTCCTATTTCAGAGAAGACTTTTTCAATTTGGAAAACATCAGTATTACCAATTCTTGGATATATCATCAAATTATAGATAATTTATTTTTGAGGAGTGAGTGGCTCCTAGGATTTTGATGCCAACATGAAACTCATTTCTTTATTAAAAAAAAATACATACACACAAACACAACACACTTTTTTTCCTAGATATTTTTTTTTCCTTTGCTACTTCCTCCACCCCCTTCCCCTTTAGTCTGCTTGAGTCTCTGTGATCCCTAGTCAGTGATATAAGAATATTAGCTGGAAACAAGGTGATTTTTCCCCTAAATTTTCTTTTTTATTAAAAAGATTTTATTTATTTTTTTGACAGACAGAGATCACAAGTAGGCAGAGAGGCAGGCAGAGAGAGGGGGGAAGCAGGCTTCTCGTTGAGCAAAGACCCCAATGTGGGGCTCGATTCCAGGACCCTGGGATCATGACCTGAGCCAAAGGCAGAGGCTTTAACCCACTGAGCCACCCAGGCACCCCCCTAAATTTTCATTTTAAGGGTATTGATCTTTTCAAATCTAAGAATGGAATATTCCATGCTCACCTAAAGAACTGTAGATCTTGTAGATCACATTGTCTTCTCACCTATTTCTAATTTTGATCTAATAAATGTGAGTCAAGAACTATCTGCAAGCTCTCTGCATATCCAGTTCAGATTTACTTCCTGGGTTTCGAGCTTTCACAGAAAACAGAGCAGATCCAAGTTTGCACATTTATCGTGATGCTATGACTTCCAAGGAAACAGGTTTTTGAAGGCAGACTTGATGTTAACCATGTGCTCAGAATTCTTCTGCTTTGTTTATAACTCATCAAAATGGTGCTCCCCTTACATTTAACATAAAGTCCACACTTCCCCCAAACCATGTAACAGCCTTGCTTTTTCCTTTGTTTAGCAAGAAAACCACATTTGTTGGCAATTCTTCCTTGCCCAAGTAAGAAATAAATTTAACTTGTTCTTTTCAGATGTGTGTGAATTATGATTACTTTGAACAAAGCAAATAACCTCAAAAATAGCCTTCTATTCCAAATCCCTTTGGGCTTTTTGGGAATTCCTAAACTTTATCAAATGCTCAAAGTGTTTTCAGAACCATATTTTCTCAATATATTTCTTTTTACTTACCCAGAGCAAAATTTTGAAATAGAGTACAATTCTAGTAAAGTCATGTATTCTATTCCCTTTTTCCTTTTTCTCCTGTTGACACAGTTATTGCTCACCTGTCTCTATCAGCTCAGCCCATATTCTCAAACACTACCTGTTTTCATGAAATCCGTTTCTTTTCTCCTAAGTTCAATTCCTCCATGCTCTCCAAAACAAATCTTCATCCTTTACATTGCTCTGGTAAATCTCGTGAAGGCAACACAAGATAATTGGACAAACATTCCAACCAGAACGTATTAAGCAAACATGGATAAACATCAGAAATTTCAAGTGACAACAAAGGGAATACCCTGTGGAAATTAAAGGCCAAACCACTGGCTGTTCATATCAAATAAGAAATTCACACATTCTCTCACCTTGAGTAAAATTTAATTTATTTGCAAAAAGTTCATTCTTTGTGATTTTGTTGTTGTTCTTGTATGAAGAAGCCTCTGAACAATTTAAAACATATTTGCTTTATTTAGTAAATTTAAATCTTCAAAAGAAAGATGTCTTCTCCTTTTAAAAATGATTATACAGTGGAAAGAAGGGAGCTGAATCACTAAACTATGAGTCAGCTAGGGACACAGTGATTGCTTTGTAGCAGTTTTTGAGGAAAAGGATTCGTTCAACTCCTTGTGGGAGGGAGATATATCAGCAGGCTAAGACAGTCCACAAAGGGGGGAAATAGAAGCAGCTCCTTGCACAGAAATGCTAAGATAATTGCACTCTCTTTTCTCTGTATGGCTGGAATAAAGTGTTATTAATTTCCTCCAATCATTAAGTGGTAAATAGATACACTAGATTTGGGAGGCAGTAAATGGTTTTCTGTCTCCTGCAGTTACATCTATTTCGCTGAGTTTGAGGAAAACAAGCTTTTTGATTGCATTTCCCAGTGAAGCAAAGTGGTAAATTGGAGTGCTGGAATTATTATTAGGAAAACAGAGTTCAGATTCCTGCTCCACTACTTATAGATTATGTGATCTTGAGTGTAGATAACTCTGGGCTCCTATTTATTCAGGCATTAAATAATTATGCTACTGTTGCTACTGCTTCTTTGACTCTGTTGTTCAAAAGATACGTTAGTTGAAGGACTACCTAAATACTGGCTATCTTATTATTGTTATAATTATTGATGATAACATATGGGATGAAGACTTTTAGCACAAAATTTATGGTACATGAAAGACTCTTCTAAAAGCAAGGAACTTAAAAAATATTGTGGTGGACAGATTTGAAGTCTTCCCTATGGTCCTCACCTCCTAATATCTACACCTTCCTGCAATCCTCTTTATGAAACGTGGGAGGGACTTGTGACTTGCTTTTAATTAATGGAATACGATAAATGTGATAGGCTATCACTTCTGGGATTGCATTATGTTAAAGAATACTCTGCCTAGCAAATAGACTCACCCTAGACATTTTGTCTCCAAAGTTGGCTTTAAAGAAGTGAATTACCATGAATTTTCCAGTCTCAAGGGTGTGAACTCCGCCAGTAAATCTGAATGAGTGTGCAGTTGGATCTGTCCCAGTTGAGCCTTCATATAACCACCAGTCCTGGGCATCACCTTGCTTACAGACTTGTAGGGAACCCAGTTAAGCAATGCTCAGACTTCCTACCCACAGAAACTGAGAGAGTCAATGTGTGTCATTTTAAGTCATTAATTTTTTTTTTTAAGCTGGATAGAAAACTAACATAAGGAGTGCTTCTCTATGATGGACTAGAGGAGATCTTTTAACAATTATTTTGATTTTGCTCTAGCTCTATAAGTCATGAACATTAACACTTGAAGAGTTACATATTTGTATGTTAGCTAGAAAATATACCCCCCCCAAATCAATAAAAGTAACTGGGTGTAGGCTCTGGATTGAGAAGGTAAATAAGATAAATTGATTTTATTAAGGATATACTTTGCAGAATATAGACCGGCAAAAGAAAATTCAGCAAAGGGGCTGGGAGTAGAAATGAGGGCCACTAGTCATATTTCATAAAATGGACATTTAAAGGTGGATCAGGGTTGCCATTCTTCTCCTTTTGAAAGTAAAAAAAAAAAGTTATTTAACTCTTACTGAGATAACTTTTTAATCTGTTGATGTAGATTGGTGACAGAAAGCTATAAGGAGCTATCAGGATTTTAAGTGATTGGACAAATATTAAATTAAATCTAATTATCAAGTAGCTACTAACACAATTATCAAGTAGCTACCAATATTATAAACCACTACAATGCATTAGGAGCTTAGGGGTACATATTAAGTTTTAGCTTTAATGTCACCTCCTCAGTGAAGCCACATGAGGCTATTCAATGTAATCCAGTCTCTTTCAAGGATATTATTCATACATGTTTTGTATTTATGTATTATTCAAGAGTATTTCAATCATTAATTGCAATTTGACATTTCTTTTTCAATTTTAATTTTTTTTGCCCTTCATTTCCAACAATAAGAATGAAATCTCCAGGAAAGAAGTCTCATCTGCTAGACTCAAGTAAATGAGTGAAGAAATGAAAAACACACAGATAAATGGGGCATGGAATCTGCTCGAAAGTGAATTACAAATGAACAGGGATAATGGTTTAAAGGAAGGAGCGATTACAACAAGTGGGGTTAGTAGGAAAAGCATTGGAGTTTTCTGAATTCCTGGAAATGTGGTCTACACTTCTCAGATGTCCAAACTCTGACTAAAAACATATCTTTCAATAATCACTCTCAACATGAATGGCCTAAATGCTCCATAAAATGGCATAGGGTACAGATTGGATAAAACTACAGGATGCGTCCATATGCTCAACCAATATCAAGAGATTGAGATTATTCCCTCTATATTCTCAGACCATAATGCTTTGAAACTGGAACTCAACCACAAGAAAAATTTGGAAGGAATTCAAACACTTGGAAGCTAAAGAGCACCTTGCCTAAAAATGGTTGGATCAACCAGGAAATCAAAGAAGCACTTACACAGATCATGGAAACTAATTAAAGACACATCGGTCCAAAACCTATGGGATGCAGCAAAGGTGGTCCTAAGCGGGAAATATATAGCCATACAAGCCTCCCTCAAAAAAACTGAAAAATCCAGAATACACCAGCTCTCTTTATACCTTAAAGAACTGGAAAACCAACAACAAATTAAGCCAACCCCATGCACAAGAAGGGAAATAATCAATATCATTGACATAAAATATAATATATATATATATAAAATCATTGAGATAGAAACTAGAGATACAGTAGAACACATCAACGAAACTAGAAGCTGGTTCTTTGAAAGAATCAATAAGATCGATAAAACACTGGACGAACTAATCTAAAAGAAAAGAGAGAGGAGCCAAACTAATAAAATTATGAATGAAAGGGAAGAGATCATGAAAAATTCCAAGGAAATAGAAACAATAATAAGAAATTATTATAAATAGTTATATGACAATAAACTAAGCAACCCAGAAGAAAGAGATGCATTCCTAGAAACCTATAAACTTCCAAGACTGAAACAGGAAGAAATTGATAACACGAATAGACCAATAAATACTAATAAGCTTGAAGCAGTGATTAAAAGCCTCCATAAAATAAGAGCCCAGGACCTGATGGATTCCCTGGGGAATTCTACCAAACATTCAAAGAAGAAATACCTATTTTCCTGAAGCTGTTTCAAAAAATAGAAACAGAAGGAAAACTTCCAGACTTTCTATGAAACTAGCGTTACACTAATCCCCAATCCAGGCAAAGACTCCATTAAAAAGGAGAATTTTAGACCAATATCCCTGATGAATATGGACGCCAAGATTCTCAACAAGATCCTAACAGGATCTAATAGTACATTAAAAAGATTATCCACCATGACCAGGTGGGATTTATTCCTGGGATGCAAGCATGGTTCAGCATTTGCAAATCAATCAATGTGATAGAACAAATCAATAAGAGAAGAGAGAAGAACCATATGGTCCTCTCAATTGATGCAGAAAAAGCATTTGACAAGATACAGCATATGTTCCTGATTAAAATGCTTCAAAGTATAGGGATAGAGGGAATATTTCACAACTTCATAAAATCTATCTATGAAAAACCCACAGCAAATATCATGCTCAATGGGGAAAAGCTGGCAGCCTTTCCTTTGAGATCAGAAACACGACAAGGATGTCCACTCTCAGCACTCTTGTTCAACATAGTACTAGAAGTCCTAGCAACAGCAATCAGACAACAAAAAGAAATAAAATGTATTCAAATTGGCAAAGAAGAAGTCAAACTCTCTCTCTTCACAGATTACATGATACTTCATATGGAAAACCCAAAAGACTCCACCCCCAATCTACTAGAAGTTATACAGTCATTCAGTAATGTGGCAGATACAAATTCAATGCACAGAAATCAGTTGCTTCCTTATATACTAACAGTGAAAATATAGAAAGGGAAATGAGAGAATCGATTCCATTTACTATAGCACCAAGAACCATAAGATACCAGGGAATAAGCCTAACCAAAGAGATAGAGGATCTGTACTCAAGGAACTACAGAACACTGGTGAAAGAAATTGAAGAAGACACAAAAAGATGGAAAAACATTCCACGCTCATGGATCAGAAGAATGAACATTGTTAAAATGTCTATACTGCCTAGAGCAATCTATATTTTCAATATCATCCTGATCAAAATTTCACTGGCATTTTTCAAAGAGCTGGAGCAAACCATCCTAAAATTTGTATGGAACCAGAAAAGACCCCGAATTGCTAAGGAATGTTGAAAAATAAAAACAAAACTGGGGACATCTCATTGCCTGATTTCAAGCTTTACTACAAAGCTGTAACCATCAAGACAGCATGATAGTGGCACAAGAACAGAAACGTAGACCAGTGAAACAGAGTCGAGAGCCCAGATATGGACCCGCAACTCTATGGTCAAATAATCTTCAACAAAGTAGGAAAAAATATACAGTGGAAAAAGACAGTCTCTTCAGTAAATGGTGCTGGGAAAATTGGACAGCTATATATAGAAGAATGAAATTTGACCATTCTCTTACACCACACACAAAGATAAACTCAAAATGGATAAAAGACCTCAATGTGAGGCAGGAATCCATCAAAATCCTAGAGGAGAAATTAAGCAGCAGCCTCTTCGACACTGGCCACAGCAACTTCTTTCAAGACATGTCTCCAGGGACGCCTGGGTGGCTCAGTTGGTTAAGCGGCTGCCTTCGGCTCAGGTCATGATCCCAGCGTCCTGGGATCGAGTCCCGCATCAGGCTCCTTGCTCGGCAGGGAGCCTGCTTCTCCCTCTGCCTCTGCCTGCCACTCTGTCTGCCTGTGCTCGCTCCCGCTCTCTCTGACAAATAAATGGATAAAGTCTTTAAAAAAAAAAAAAAAAAAGACATGTCTCCAAAGGCAAAGAAACAAAAGTGAAAATGAACTTTTGGGAATTTATCAAGATCAAAAGCTTCTGCACATAAAAGGAAACAGTCAACAAAACAAAGAAACAACCCACTGAATGGGAGAAGATATTCACAAATGACACTACAGACCAAGGGCTGATATCCAAGATCTATAAAAAACTCCTCAAACTCAACACTCAAATAACTGTTAATCACATCGAAAAATGAGCAGAAAACATGAACAGACACTTCTCCAAAGAAGACATACAAATGGCTAACAGATACATGGAAAAATGTTCATCATCATTAGCCATCAGGGAGATTCAAATCAAAACCACATTGAGATACCACGTTACACCAGTTAGAACGGCCAAAGTTAACAAGACAGTAAAGAACAAGTTTTGGAGAGGATATGGAGAAAGGGGAATTCTCTTACACTGTTGGTGGGAATGCAAGTTGGTGCAGCCACTTTGGAAAACAGTGTGGAGATTCCTCAAAAAATTAAAAATAGAGCTACCCTAAGACCCTGCAATTGGACTACTGACTATTTACCCCAAAGACACAGATGTAGTGGACAGAAGGACCACCTGTACCCCAATGTTCATAGCAGCAATGGCCACAGTTGCCAAAGTGTGGAAAGAGCCAAGACACCCTTCAACAGATGAATGGATAAAGAAGATATGGTCCATATATACAATGGAGTATTATGGTCCATCAGAAAGGACAAATACCCAACTTTCCTATCAACATGGTTGGAACTGGAGGAGATTATGCTGAGTGAAATAAGTCAAGCAGAGAGAGTCAATTATCATATGGTTTTACTCGTGGAGCATAAGGAATAACACAGGACATTGGGTGAAAGAGAGAAGTGAGTTGGGGGAAATCAGAGGGGGAGATGAACCATGAGAGACTGTGGAAAAAAAAAAAAAGATATTTTCCCTTACTGTGATATGAGACAGACAGCCTTCAATGTTTTGTTCTAAAAGTTTTATAGACTTTTTCTTTTCTTTCTTTTTTTTTTTTTTAACATTTGAGTCATTACTTCTCTGAAATGGATTTTAAAAATGGTATGAGGAAGTACTTTTTTTTCTTTTGGATATGGGACACTAGTTTTCCCTGTGCCATTTCCTAATGACTATCTTTTATCCTGATTTGCAATGTCATCTCTGATATATATAAAACATCTATGTTTATATATGTTTCTAGAATTTCTGTTTTATTCCATTAGATGTAACTGCTCTGAAACTAATTCCCATTTGTTTAACTCTAGACTGAATCTTGATATTTTGTTAGGCAAATTTTCTCACTTATTCTTCAGAATTGTCTTGACTGAGATGATCTCAACAAATAGATTTAAGAATAATTTGTCTCTAGTAGTTTTGTTACATAACAACCATGTCAAGCATCTTCCTCTGGGCCCAGTGAATCTGGTAATGTACTCCATCCTTAGAGCTTTTTTGACAAAATAAGGTATTGTTTTACTTAAATGATAAATAAGCAATTTTTGTTGCTGAAAGAAAGCATATTCTTTTAAAATACCTGGTGATTTTTAACAAAAAAAAATAGGTTATATATGGATTTACAAAGAAACCAGTAATTACCAAAAAACATACATTTTAGAAGTCATATTGCTGATTGAAATTAAGAGAATATCTAACATTCTATTTTATTTTGTTATTTAATTTTATTTTTTTTAGTGTTCCAATATTCATTGTTTATATACCACACCCAGTGTTCCATGCAATACATGCCCTCCTTAATACCAACAACATTTTAGAAATTTATTTTTCAATATGGATAACTAAATCAGTTTTTCATATTGTACAGACAATCTTTTTGTGATTTTGATGAGACAACTTTGAATTTATAGAGATTTGACATCCTTATGATATTGAAACTTCCCATATATAAAAACGATGTATCACTACATTTCTCTGTTAACTTTTTTACATCTTTCAATTGCATTTTGTAATATTCTCCATGAAAGGTCTTTGTCCATGTTTTGCTAGTTTTATTCCTTAGTACTTGGTGTTATATCTTGACATTGTATCTAAGGACATTTTACTATTTTCTTGCTGATGTGCAGTTGATTTTTATAGGTTGATCTTGTTTAGGTAACTTGCTAACACCTTTGTTATTCTACTTAGAGTATATATAGAATTCACTGAATTTCTGAGATTTCATTTCTTACATTAATTTTTTAGTTAACTAGTCTTATGTTTTATTGCTCTTACTTTTTCATTTTCTCTTACCTAATTTTCTTCTCTCTCTCTTTTTTTAATCATTTACTTATTTTCTTTCTTGGGATCTACTCAGCAGATCTTTTTCTAAATTTTCAGCTTAGATGCTATATCATTTTGGAAGTGAGAAAATCCAGTTAACAGTGAGTTAAATCATTGATTATCTCGATAAAGAAGAAAATTTTCAGTGGGCAGTTTCAGAACTTTTGTGCCAGTTCAATAGTGTCATTAAAAACCTGAGTTTTCCCATGCTTTATATAATTTTAATATGTCAAGAAGGTTATTTGGGTCTTTCTTATTTAAACCCTCGTTTTCTTTATCTCCTTTCCTCTCTCTACTTTTCTCTCTTTTTCCTTAATAAGTCACTTATTGAGAAAAGTGAGTAAAATTCACCATCTGTGATCATAGATTTGTTATTTTCTTCTTATACTTCTTTAAGTTGGCTTTGTAAGTTGTTTACTTTGTTCTCAGGAGTTCACATGATTTAAATTGCTGTTTTCCCAGTGAAACCTTTCTGTTTAGAGACCTCAATCCATTCTTTACAAATCTAATATATACTATATATTTACATATTTTTAGAAATCTATATATATTTAGATATATAACTATAAATGCTGTATTTTTTCCTCTTAATTTTATCAATAGGTCTGTAATTCCACCAGTTTTCTTATATTTAGTATTTGCTTGAAGTAATTTTATTTTGCTTCCAATTGCAATACTTCCTTGGCCTTTCTTTATCTCTTTTGCAAAGATTATTTAATAGAATTTTGGTTTTTATCAATTTGTTAATCTTGTAGTTCTTTTTCACATATTTACATTTGGTCTTTTTCAAATCTTATTGATTTAACCCTTTTATATTTCTTATTATTTTTATTACGATTATTAGTACTTCTAATGTATTTGGATTTATTGTTCTATCTTCATTTCATTGGATTATTTGAAATATTTTTAACAGAAGTGATACATCCAAGTTCTATTGCATTTGTGTACATTTGATTTGTGTGTGTGTGTAGTCTTAAAATTTTAACTTTATATTTGACCCAATAAAATCTAATGCTAACTAATATTTCTATCCACTTTGCAAACAATATAAAATATGACACATTCTCATTCTAATTTACTGAATATAATCAAGCTGACTTAACATATTATTTGAAATAACTCCAAACAATTGAATATAATCATCTCCCAACATATATTACGTTAGTTCAATCTGCCTTTGTAACTGATCTGCTACCAAGAGAAATTTAATATTCATTATTGCCACTTGCATCCCACTTCATTTTGAAGTTCACTCTTTAGTGAAAGTTTTTAAAGCATATCCTTGTTTGTCTAAAATGCTATCTTTGGAGTCCCTGGGTGGCCCAGTAGGTTAAGCATCTGCCTTTGGCTCAGGTCATTATCCCAGGGTCCTGGGATTCAGCCCCACATGGGGCTTCCTGCTCAGCAGGGAGTCTGCTTCTCTCTCTTTCCTCAGCTCATGTTCTCTCAGACAAATAAAACATTTAAAGAAAAATAAAATGCTATCTTTGTCTAAAATGATATTTACCCTCAATCTTTAGCAAGGTATAGGTTTCTAGTTTCTAGTTTACTTATTATTTATTTCCTTTTTCTTTGTAGATAACCTTTACTATCTCTCTGGTTACTTTAAGTACACTTGGTCATGATTCTTGTTATTCTGCAGTTAACAATACTGTGAATTTTTATCTGACAATTCAAGTCTTCTATCAGCTCTGGACTTTTTTAGCATTCATCTTTTCAAGGATTGCTTTTGTTCTCCTTTTGTGAACTTTTCTGACATGTTAGAACTTCTCATTTTACCATTCATGCAATGTTTTCCCAGTATCTTTCCTGCATGGTTACACCTCCTTCTGGGTGATTCTTCATATATATCTTCTAATTCATTCTTTATCATGTCCAATGTGCTATTGAATCCATACCTTTAATATTTTATCCCATTAATTGTGTTTTTCGTGCTAACATTTTTCTTTTTGAGGCACCTGGATGGCTTATCAGCTGAGTGTCTGGAGTCATGAGACTGGAATCTTGGAGACATGAGGCTGAGCCCTGTGTGGGGTTCTACTCTCAGTGGGGAGTCTGCTTGAGATTCTTTTCCTTGGCCTCTGCTTCCACTCATGCACATGCATATGCGCGCTCTCTCTCTCTCTCTCTGTCTCTCCAAAATGAATAAATAATTAAATAAATCTTTAAAAAATGATTATGTAAATGTTTTCTTTTTGTTTTTTTTCCCCCAAATCTGCCTGCTTTGTTTTTATAGAATCTTGCTCTTTATTATGGCTTCAGTTCTTTCTTTTATTTCAATTAATTTAAACATACCTATTTTTTAAAAAAAGATTTTATTTATTTATTTATTTGACAGACAAGAGATCACAAGTTGGCAGGGAGGCAGGCAGAGAGAGAGAGAGGGAAGCAGGCTCCCTGCTGAGCAGAGAGCCCGATGAAGGGTTCAATCCCAGGATGCTGAGATCATGACCTGAGCCAAAGGCAGAGGCTTTAACCCACTGAGCCACCCAGGTGCCCCAAACATACCTATTTAACTTTAATTCTTCATTTTCTTTATCATCTCAATGAGTTATTAAGCAGGTAACAATTCATATGTTTATTTCAAACTTTTTTGCTAATCAGGTTCAGTTCAGTTTTTTTCAAAAAGTTGTCCTAATCCATCAACATTAGCTATCATATGCTGGTTTCCCTTTTGCTATTTAGAGATGCACAAATAACTGTCATAAAACAAATTGGTCTTAGATTGGACAGGTTTGTTTTGGTGAATATTAGTAGTTTATTGGTTGAAGTTGGTTACAGGTTAAAAGGCCTCAGAACTTCATCTTCTACCCCTCTACCAAGTTTAGTATTAGGTAGCAAGTTAAAATACAACAAAGGATCAGATGCAACTCCACAAAATGATGAGTCATTTATAAACGCAGGCAGAAACAGTCCTGAAACCTGTCCATATCTGGGAAAACATCTCTCTCTGGGCTCAGGAACACTGATGAGCATTTTGCATGAAAGAGTTACTTCTAAGAGGCTTTGGAATTCCTACAGGATATTGTATTAGCCTCATAACCAGATCAGGAGGAAGAGAGTGGGCAAATGCAAGGACAGCCACCTCCAGGCATACAAGAGTGGGGTTGCTGGTTTACATGTAAGGGGAAGTTCTGTGACATGACCTCCAACCAAACACGTTTTTTAGGTGATATACTTCTTTAATCAAAGAATGTTTTAACATGTAGATTAAGGCATTCTGTAGGCTAATGATATAACCCTAGTGTGTTAATCAGAATTACCTTTAACCCACACACATCATACTAGAAATGATTTCAACATTAATGATTTCAACTAAAATATTATATGTACTTGATAATTATCTATATAACCCCCAAAAAGATGCTATTGAAGATTCATTGAGAATTTATATCACCACTTATACATATTATAACATTTAAAAAAATGATATGCTAGATATAATTTCTTATGTACAATAACATTATAAGATAATATAACAAAGCACTTAAGTGGGATGGTGAGGCCAAAATTTAAAACCACTTTTGCATGTGTGGAAGAACAAAATATTTATATAGGAACCCTGAAAGTTTCTGGGACAAGAATGGGCCAATTTATTTGTGGATCCTAGAGACTTTCCACTTGGGAAAGAAACAGATTTTAATTCCTCCCTCTGAAAACTAAAGCTTTGCCAAGGTAAACTTGGTTGTCCTGACAAAGGGTCTCTCTCAGAGGGAGTCCATGAAGGTACTGACATTCTACAGAAACAACAGAGAACATAGTTTTCACTTGTGCCATCTCTTGTACAGAGTTGCATCATCAAAGGCTAATGGTGGCTCTGAATCCTTGAGCTGAAACATCCCTTAACTTGACCTGAATACATTTCCCTAGGGTGGACTTGGTTCTAATGATATAGTCATGTACTTGATTTTTAGAGGGCAATCATTTTGAGAGCACAGATGATGGTCTTGAATGGCAGTGAGAGCTGGACCATCCTTCCTCACTCCTTGAGCTACCTGGGCAGGATCTACTGCATGAGGTCTAATCCAGGCCAGAAGTACAGCAGAAACCAGAGGTTTGACTCAAGTGGTATACCTTAGCACCAGAGCAATGGCAGGTGGTGGATGTTTCTCAAATTGGAATTTGTAAGAGTTGGACATCACAAGTGACTTGTTGTCTAGGCACAAAGTGAGAGCTGCCAGAACTCACTCTCAATATCAATAGCCATCCAAAAACATTAACTGCTTGGGATCAACAGAGAAGTGACCTAAAGGGGGAAAAAAAGGAGAATTTTTGCTAGTTGAGTCGGTGATGAAGAGTAGGAAACTTGACCAATTTGATTAAAAGATCCTAAGGAGGTTATTATATGATAATGTGAAGTGAGATGAATTTTTGCATGTACAGTACTATCTTTTCAAAACTGGGTGACTAACAATTCTTTGGGGGTTACCCTTCATTTGATCTCCATTTTCAAATAGCTTATGCCTGTCCTCTTGACCCCAATGACTCTAATTATTCTTATTTGTTTTAAAGTTTTATACTAGACTAGAGTCTTACAGCACTGGCTGGCATGTTTTTTGATACTCTTTTTCTGTGCCGTGGCACCATGTATAGCCTCACTTCCTTAAATCTCCTTTTACTGTCCTTTGATGCTCCTTATGAAAATATTTTTCTTCCTTGGCTGAACCATAAATCTAAATTTATTACTCCCTCTGCTATTGTTTAATGTTTAACACTAATAAAAATGCTACTTAGCATTTACACAAAGGTTCATATTTTTAAAGTGCTTTACAAGGACTATTACTCAGGTCTTTTTTAATGAGAGTATTTTCAGAGGCAATTTGTATAAATATTCAGGAGATGTTATGAATGTGCAGTTAAATCCCTGCTCCTGTGATGATTTGGAATTTAGATGTAATACACAGAAATGGGATAGTGCTGATCTAGCAATCACAAACAAAAAAGAAGCATTTACACTGTATTGAGACCAGTAAAAATGCTCCTATCTATAAATTTACCTATTTATTTATCTGAGTAGTTTATTTTTATAGAGGACATTGTCTATAAAAAAGGGTTTTAAACCATTTGAGTCTCTTCTTATTAACATAACATTTATTCAACTGAGACTTTTTTTTTTTTTTAATTGAGAGCAAGCTTCTGTTTCATTTAAAGCCAGACTTTGCTACTTAAGTTTTCAGGTTTTATTTGTGTTTTAGCTTAGTTCTTTATGGGGTGATTTCATTGAAATTATTCTGGTAGAGAAAATGTTCTACTGTCCTATTCAGATATGCCTATGTAGTCTGAAAGTAAAATTCATTGCCTTACACAGTGTGCCCAAATAAATTCTCATCAGCAAATGCAAAAAAAAAATGTTTAAGCCATTAGTGATTCAAACTTTTGTTTTGTCTGCATATGTAAATTTACCAACAGTTTTCTAAGATCAGTAATCTTATGCATCACCCAGTGGCCTTTGTACCACTGGAGAATTTCTGTATAGGGAATAAATATTAGGTAAAATTATGTTATTGTATTATTGTCTATGCCTGGGATTGAAATATACTGGAAGAAGGGATGATTTTCATTATTCTTTTATTCTGCAGTGTCTGGATAGTCATTGGCATATATTCAGGCTGCTAGTTACTGATCATATGTAAAAGAACATTATTTCAAACAATATAAATACCTTGGGAAGTATAATCACTCTGGAGCCAGTGCGGATTTCATGGATTTATTGGCTTTCCACCACTTGGACCCATGAAGAAGCTTTTCATCCTACTCCACATAAAGTGTTAATTGCAGACCAAAGCTTCATGACCTTTCTCTAGTCCTATCTGGCACCATTCCTTGTCCTCCCTGTTCACAGGGAGATGGGCTTCAATCGCACAGGCCTTTGTTGTGTTCCTTGACTCAACATTACACTCCCTCTGCAGAGCTGTTTTCCTTCCCACAGACTATCCCATGGATCTTTACTTATCACCCACATTCCGTCTTCAACATTACCTCCTAAGAGAGGGCGTCTTCACCACTCAAATCCTACAACTCTCAATCATGTTATTTCACTGTGTAATGGTTAATTTTATGTATCAGCTTGGTTGAGCCACGTGGTGGTGACTAGCTGTTTGGTTAAACATTATTCTGAGTATTTCTGTGAGGGAGGGTATTTTTGAATTAGATTAACGTTTAAATTATTGGACTCTGAGTAAGGCAGATTACTTTTCATAATGTGGGTGTGCCTTGTCCAATCCGTTGAAGGTCTGAATAAAACAAAAGGCTAATCTTACCCTACTGCAGCAAGAGGTATTATCTAGTGAATGGTTTTTATGCTTAAACTGATGGCCTTTCACTTGGAACTGTAGCATTGGCTCTTCCTGGGTTTCCAGGCTTCCAGCCCACTCTGTGTGTTTTGGATTTGCCAGCCTCCATAACTTCATAAGCCAGTTCCTTATCATCAACCAATCAATCTATCGATCTATCTATCATCATCATCTACCAATCTCTCTATTGTATATCTATATACCTATCATTATCCATTATCTGTCTATATAACTTATCATCTATCTATCCTACTAGTTTTGTTACAGTGGAGAGTTCCCATTAATGCAGTTTATCATCTTTTCCTTCTCCACTAGTGGTATGTTCCGTAAGAACAGTAGCCTTAATTCTTAACTATAGGGCCAGGCCTAGAATAGTTCTCATCCTGAATACATGCAGTAATAAATTATTGTTGAATATTATAAGTAATGGCTTGATCTGTAATACCAATTATAAAGATACTTAAAGAATATATAATAATGGAGTCCTTAAGATTTTTATGTGTTCTCATGTGTGAGTTATAAAACAAGTTGTGTATGAACCTTCAAACATGCTCTAAGTACAAGTCTATTGAATGAAAATATTTATTTTGGAATACACAATAACAAAAATACAAATTATTAGGCATTATCATTCTCTTTTACCTTTCTTTACTTTGGTTTCTTTACACATAAAATAGGAACAATAATAGTCACTCAAGATTGCAGACTAATTGTAAAAAATGAAATGAATTAGTAGTGCACTTGCCAGATTATATTAATATTATTATGGTTGTTACTATACTTTGCATTGGTCCTCAAGTCTTTTGCAAAGTGCATATCATCTCGCAGGTCAACATGATCTTTTATTAAATATATTAATGGAAAATCCATCAGCTATGGAAGTGGGAATTGTTTTATTTACTCTCTCTTAACAAAAAGATTGTGTTTTCAAGTAACATTAAATTACCACTTGTTGATATTATTTTGTTTTACTATATCATATTTCTGTATACTCTGCTGAATAATTGCTTTTACTTCTTCCTCTTCATACCTTTCAAATATTTGTAAATATTTGTTTTTCTTCTTGATAAGTTATACAAATTTAGCTCTTCTGATTTTTTCACTTAAGACATGTTGACTTCTTTAATCATTTATATTTCTCTGTTCTGGATGATCTCCAAATTTCTTAAATTATTTGGGGAGAATATTCTAAAACCAGATATTATAAAATTTTAAAATATATAATTTCAACCAAAGTGATTTCAAATTAATATTTTTGGGCATCTAGTGAAAATATGTTTACTACATCTTTTCCTAAGGAGCATGATATATTTTGGTCACATTGGATTTTGTTAATTTTTCTAAATCTGTCAGGTCCTGAACTAATTTATATAAACACACACATAGACATACATTTACACACCCACAAACACAAACACATATGCATATGAATTATTTCTTATGGTTGGTTTGGTAAAGGTTTCTGATAAAGAAGTTCTTTTGATCCTTACTAGGAAGCCACAATTACTTCCAGTTTCTAAATATGACTCCTTTCCAGTTTCTAAATATGCTAATATTTCATTAGCAATGAAAAAAAGTAATATTCACAACTTTCTTTTGTTTTAAGCTATAGATTTATTGCCACAAAGTCTACAAAGTCCTTCCAGTGGCTTGTGCTCTCTCTCTTCCTCAAATAAATAAAATCTTTTTTTTTTTTTCAAAGAGGGTATGTTTAGAGTTTTTCCCACTTGAGATAAACTTATTTGTTTTTCCCATATAGCAAAGTTGTCTATATGCATCATAGTTTTTTTTTGTTTGTTTGTTTGTTTGTTTAAAAACATAGAAGCTGGAATTGTTTATCCAAAGGCAAGGTAATTAAAAAAAAATATTTGTTACAAACATAGTGATCCGAAGGGGCACATGTACCCAAATGTTTATAGCAGCAATGTCCACAATAGCCAAGTTATGGAAAGAACCTAGATGTCCATCAACAGATGAATGGATAAAGAAGAGGTGGTATATATATACAATGGAATACTATGCAGCCATCAAAAGAAATGAAATCTTACCATTTGCAACGACATGGATGGAACTAGAGCGTATTATGCTTAGCGAAATAAGTCAACTGGAAAAAGACAACTATCACATGATCTCCCTGATATGAGGAAGTGGAGATGCAACGGGGGTGGGGGTTAAGGTGGTAGGAAAAGAAAAAATGAAACAAGATGGGATCGGGAGGGAGACAAACCAAAAGAGACTCTTAATGTCATAAAACAAACTGAGGGGGGTGAGGGGGGAGAGGGGTTGGGAGAGGGTGGTGGGGTTACATTATATGCTTAAATAAAAAAACTTAAAGAAAAAAAAGAATAAAGGATATGCATATTAAAAAAAGATTTGTTTATTTATTTGAGAGGAGAGAGAGAGACAGAGAGAGCATGAGATGGGAGGGAGGGTCAGAGGGAGAGGAAAAAGCAGACTCTCCTGCTGAATAGGGAGCCTACCACGGGCCTTATCCCAGGACCCCAGGATCATGCCTGAGGGCAGACTCTTAACTGCCTTATCCCAGGACCCCAGAATCATGCCTGAGGGCAGACTCTTAACTGTCTGAGCCACCAGTGCACCCCCAAAGGCAGGGTACTAACAAGCATTCCCACACAATAGTCCATCAGAATTTAAAAGACATTAAACAGAGTACAGAATCTGTGGCATTGACTTTAGATCACATTATATGCTGTCCAGGTGTCTCAGAAATTGGCTTTTTATTTGGAAGATGAAGATAAAAATGAGCAGTTTCATTGTGTTGATGTGAGAATTAAATGAGATAATTGAGATGTGGTCAAGCATAAAATTGGTAATGGATCCATTTTTATGGCAATATTTCTTATATATTTTTGTTCATGACAAATGCATACATATTACTATAAAAATGTGTTTTTAAGTACCATTTTTACCTTTTTTTTTTTTAAAGATTTTATTTATTTATTTGACAGAGATCACAAGCAGGCAGAGAGAGAGAGGAAGGGAAGCAGGCTCCCTGCCAAGCAGAGAGCCCGATGCGGGGCTCAATCCCAGGACCCCGGGATCATGACCTGAGCCAAGGGCAGCAGCTTTAACCCACTGAGCCACCCAGGAGCCTCCCATTTTTACCTTTTAAGTAATCTGACATTTCTTCATTTTCTCATTTATATACATATCATTTTTACTTTTGTTTCATTAATTTTAATTAATCATTTCTATTTACAAAGATTTCTCCACTTCCCTCAGTCTTTTTGTATCAGTCTAAAACTCCCAGAATTTCTCAAAATAATTAGAAATGCTAAAGGAGTCTACAAGACAATTAACTTAATTCTTTACGATAACTGCCCTGGAGTTCAGGTAATAGGCCTGTGTTTAATTCTTTTGAGTATTCTTTTTTCTCTATTAAAACTTTAGAACTTTGGAGAATTCTTTCACTATCTGGAAGCATTAAATCTCAAATTTTCAACTTAAAAATGTAAAAATCTATGTTTAACCATTATTGTTTTTGTTTCTAGTAATTTATTATTTCATATAGTATTGTATTAGTCTCAGGTGTATAATATCATTATATACAACAATTCCATACATTACTCAAGGCTCATCAAGATAAGTGTACTCTTTTTTTATTTTTTAAACTTTTTTTTCCTTTTTTATTTATTTGACAAACAGATATCACAAGTAGGCAGAGAGGCAGGCAGAGAGAGAGAGGAGACAGGCTCCCCGCTGAGCAGAGAGCCCGATTCGGGGCTTGATCCCAGGACTCTGGGATCATGACCTGAGCTGAAGGCAGAGGCTTTAACCCATTGAGCCACCCAGGTGCCCCAAGATAAGTGTACTCTTAATCTCTTTCATCTATTTCACCCATTCCCCACCCACCTCCCCTCTGGCAGCCACCAGTTGATATTCTGCATTTGAGAGGCTGTTTCTCTTTTTTTCTTTGTTCGTTTGTTTCATTTCTTAAATCCCACATATGAGTGAAATCATATGCTATTTTCCTTTCTCTAGTTTCTGGTATTTTAAAACAATACTTTTGACTTCACTTCTTTTTTTTGGAGATTACTGTAGTTGAATGGAGAAAGATAAAATTACTGCTTTAAATAGTATTTTTCTTCATTTGTTTTCTATAAGGCAACAATGCCTTATTGTATTTATATACATTTATTTACTTTTTCCATCTTGTATTTAGTATGCATTTGGTGCCTTTAGTAGATTATTGCTCACTCACTGAATATGTATTTTAATTACCTCTTTTACTGTGTTATCCTAAATGGATTACCTAATTGCTTAATCAAAAAAATAATTTGAGTTATTCTTCATCTTGAAATAGTCAAATGTTCCTTTTGAATAGACACAATTGACAAAAACAAGTAAGTTCACAAGAAAAGAAATGTTTGCATCTCAGCGCAGAAAATTTCCTATCTTGAACAACCTTACTTTCTACCCACTCTCTTTGAATAAGTGAAGTTGGCACACAAATCGAGTTAATCCTTGCAAACAGAAATATAGGTCATCAAGTATTACCAACCCAGATGTTATAGTAACTACAGCTTTCTCTCATAACCTGAAACAAATCAACAGAATCTTAGGTTGAAAAAAATTCTTTGATATTATAATAGTTTATCTCTTCTGTTTCTTATCATGCATGTAAAGATTAAGGAAAAAAAATCCTTTATATAAATTCTTTTTTTTTTTTTGATAAAATGAAACTCTGGTGGAGAATGTTTGGTTTTTTATGAAATGAATGAATTAAGAATTAATTGTCATCCAATAACACTATCATGTTCACTTGTTTCTTAGCTTTGAGTTAAATAACAATTAACAGAGAATTTGTTGAGATTGTAGCATTAAACAGACACTGCATTTCGGATAATGACTAAAGGGCCATTTGCTTCTGTGGTATCAGTTTTAAGGTGATTTATATTATCTACACATGTCTTTAATGTTGAAAAACTAACAGCAAGCTTGACACAGTTTTACATATCTACATTGTGTATTGTTAGGAGCTAGTTGAAACTCATTATTAACTTTTTTTTTTCATTTGTTTGGTAGCAATTCAGTTAAGTTGTATATTGCGACCCACAAAATAATGCCCGGATGTGTGCCCACATTACAAATCTAAATATAAGTTAGTCTGTACTTACAGGGAAAATTTACCAAGAAAACTTAACACAAACCATGGTCCTCCAATTCCACTTTAACTAGCTTACTTTACCTTAGAAAGTAGGACGTGATAGTCATATAAGGAAATCCCTTATCTGCTACCCAATCGTGCCCTGTTTCTACGTTGTTTTGTCTAAGGGTCTATAAAACTCACTTTTGTCCAAAATCCCTTGGGAAGAAGAGTACTCCACTGCTCAGGAGACACTGTACTCCCCCTATCAATGGACTATTTTTCTTTGAATTAAGGACATCAAAATCTTTATTAAATTGTTTTAGTTTTGTTGTGTGACAGTTTATAACATTGGAAGTCTCTAATTAATGATACGTGGGGGTTGGCAACTCTTCCACAAGCTCACTAGCAGGTTGTAATGAAAGTGCTAAGCCAAATCTGGTTATATAGAGAGACACTTGTTAACAAACAGGCATTAAACAGTAACACAGCTTGTTCTTTGCCTTCAAAGAATTTTCTTTTTTTAGTCTTTTTAGGTGTTCAACATTTGATCTTTATGAAAGGTTCCTCTTAAGCAGATGCAATCATAGTCTAACATGGCATTTACTTAATCACCTAAAAAACTAAACTGATTCTCTATCAATTAAAAATCCTCAGAACCATTGATGGAACAAAGCATCTGCTATGGCAGGTATATAGGTATATAGGTCTGCTGTTGTTATAGGTATAAGGTGAAGAATCTGATAAAAGTTTTGTATTCAGTTTGGGGAAATCTCTAACATATTTAAGCCACTCACTAAAAAATATGTATTTCAAGAAAAGTATTTCTAAATATCCATTAACTCAGAAGCTACTAATTTCACACTTGAAAATCTATTTTTCATGTTTATTTTGCTAATGAGTAGTATTTCTGGCACCGTTCAAGACAAGAAGAGCTGAAGTTGTAGAGGTTGACTCTAGAGTGGCTTTTTTGATTGAATGATAGGAGACGACCCTCAGAGTGTGACTTCCTAATGAGAAACTGAATATCCCTGGAGTGTAGCTTAAACCACTTAACGCTTATATAATATCACACTTTCTATATAGAAGACAGGTTAAAATAATTTGCAGACATGGTAATATTGGTCTTCTCTGAACAGGATTATAATACACCTTTTTTTTTTTTAAACTCAACCAACCACAGAGTGCAGTGCATGCAGAGCAGGTCTTGAAGAAGAGTGATTGAACAGAATTTTGTAGGGGCAATGGTAAGAGATAAAAATGACAAACTAGCTGTGAATGACTCATCCAATCAATTTGTCACTGGTATAAGTGGCATTTACTCAATCTTCTGGAATACCCTGCCTTCGGTTCATCTATCATCAATTATGTTTTTTTGGTTTTGTTTTGGTTAATCAAAAGGTCTGTAGATTATTTAATAAACTGAACATTTTAATTTTGTTCTGAATATTCAGAAAGTTATTATAGAACTCTTACTGCATTACATCTTTATATTAGATGTACTAAAACAAAACATTGTTATTTAATATACATTTCATTAAGGAAATGACTATAACTTATATTTTTATATTTTCTTCTTTAAAATTTTTTTTAAAAAATTTATTTATTTATTTGACAGACAGAGATCACAAGTAGGCGGAGAGGCAGGCAGAGAGAGAGAGGAGGAAGCAGGCTCCCCGCTGAGCAGAGAGCCTGATGCGGGGCTCTCTCCCAGGACGCTGAGATCATGACCTGAGCCGAAGGCAGAGGCCCAACCCACTGAGCCACCCAGGCGCCCCTGTATTTTCTTCTTATATAATCTGTATGTATCTTATCTCTCATTTTTATACTGGACATTTTATTTGTGATTCCTTTTACTTTTTAGGTGATTATATTTTTAATTTTTAATTGTTCTGTCATACTATAGATCAAGATAAACTTTGCCTTTAAAAATTGCCTTTTTCAAATTTATTTTCTTTCGCAAAGTGTTTTTTAAATTTTATACAAATAGAGACTTCTAGATAATTTACTTAAGCATTTTTTTTTTTTTAGTTTTTAACATATTTTTTATTTGAAAACTGTATATAACTTAGATGGTAAGATTTTTGTGAGAGTAAATAAATTATTTTTTTAAAGAGTTATACAAAGTGATTCACGCATGCACAAAATGTTCTAGAAGGAATACAGTAGTCTTTCAGTTTGAGAGTACTATGATAGTATCTCTAAGTTATAGAAGAAAGTTTAGAATATACAAATGTGTTTTAGATTTCTAAAAAGGGGAAGGAGTGCGAATGTGTGCGATTCTGTGTGTTTACGTATTAAATAAGTGCATAAAAATACTTATAAAAATAGAAGAAAGAAATTTCTTCACAGCAGACCATGAAGTAAATTGTATAGAGCTGCCTTGGCAATAAAATGAATAAAAATTTCAAATGAATATTTTATATTTTAATCTTACTTTTAAACTTGTTAACTACTAGAGAGCAAGGCTGTAACAATGTTACTAAAACAGTATCTTTCTGTTTGAAAAGATACATTAGTTGATGTACCCGTTCATTCACTCATTAGTTATTCTTTAGTTAGTGGTGTATTTACCATGTTTTAGAAAAAGTACTGGAGGCAACTATGGATAGTAGGATGAATAAAACCTGTACTTTCTTCTTAAAATGTTTCTGAAAAGTCAGACATAAATTATGAAACACTGGAAGGATTTATATGTTGTATGATTCAATTAAACTATAGTCTCTTCTGTTTGGTTTTCAGTATATGGTCAGTTCAATTAATTGCCACTGTTTGAGAATTCAATCTACGTTTTGGTCCAACATGATATTTTTAGAAATATGTTGACTATTCCATACAATATCTGACTTGATACTAGATGACTTATATTTTGCTTTTTGTTCTTTAAAATTTTAACTCAGCAACACATTCACAAATTTCCACTATTTAACTAGATTCATTTGTAGCAACATTTAATGTAGTGAAACAACAGAAGCACAAATGTTCAGGCAAAGGAGAGTAGATAAAACATGATATGATCACATAATACATATAATTGCTAAAATGAATGTACCAAAATGACATACAATGGTATGGATGAATTTTAGTGATGAAATATTAAGTGAAAAAGTAAATTCAAATGATCATGTAGAGCTAAAGTACATTTTTATAAAATTAAAAACACTTATAATATGTATGTGTATATACATACATTTGCACACCCATATAGTCTCTATATATGTATTCTATGTTATGTTCACATACTTCTTAGCAATGCATATAAATGCAATACAAGATTGATGATGCATGTATGCACGTGGAATTCAGGATGATTTTTTTATTGATTTAGGGAGTAACATGAGGCTGGTTTGTCCAGGTCTTAGTTTTTCTTTTTGGGTGATGGTTAAGGTTATGCATTGCATCGTTAAAAATGACTAATTAATGATGGACTATTTAAATAAAAGTGAACTATGCATGGATAAATGATCAAAGAGAATGTATTATAAATCAAAGCCTCTAGAGTTTTCTGGGATTCTAGCTTTATTATTAGCTTTGTTCTGTTGTTTTGTCCTTCTTTTTCAAGTTCTTCAGTTACATGTTTATTGGCTCATTTTTTTGACCTATTTTCCATATATCCTTCTATCTTTTTAGATTTATTTATTTTTTTTTTTTAAAGGTTTTTTTTTTTTTATTTATTTATATGACAGACAGAGATCACAAGTAGGCAGAGAGGCAGGCAGAGAGAGGGGAGGAAGCAGGCTCCCCGCTGAGCAGAGAGCCCGATGTGGGGCTCGATCCCAGGACCCTGGGATCACGACCTGAGCCGAAGGCAGAGGCTTTAACCCACTGAGCCACCCAGGCGCCCCTTTTTAGATTTATTTTTAAGATTTTACTTATTTATTTGTCAGAGAGAGACTGAGCACAAGCAGTGGGAAGCAGAAAGCAGAGGGAGAAGCAGGCTCCCCGCTGAGCAAGGAGCCAGCTGGGACTTGATCCCAGGATTCCAAAATCCTGACCTGAGCAGAAGACAGATGCTCAACCAACTGTACCACCCAGGTGTCCCTTTAGATTCTCACTTTATTTCATTTCTTTGGGTCATTTTTATTCATTCTAAATATCCATTATGATATTTTCAGATGAATATTTTTGGTTATCTTGCTTTTTAGTCTTTAATCATACATTTTGTTGGTTTTAATATTTCCTTCCTATGCTCACCTGATATTTCACACATTACTCTTTTTGTCTATTTTTTTTCTAAATTCCTGAATTATTCTTTCATTTTGGCAAGTGCTTGCTTAAAATATTTTTTCAAGTGTAAATACTATGCTAAAACTTTTCTGTTTGGTGTTTTGTTCCTGTGAGTGTTTTTACATACTTAAGTGTTTTGATTCATATTTTCTATTTTCTTTTCATGACAGCTCTGTGTGAATCTTGTCTGCCTTCTTTTATTTATTTAAAAAATTCTCACATTCTCATCCAGCAATAGAAGTATTTCTATAGGTTTAAGGGGAGAGATTTTCATGGTTCACAAAATTATTTAGTTCATAAAGACCCTATTTGGAGAGACAATGTAGTTAGATGTTAACAAATTGAGACCTTATGTTTTTAGGAGATACAGTTGCGCTTTTGTGATAGTACCTTTTTTTTCCTTATAATACCCCAATTTCCATTATACATTTTCTTTTTTCCTTCAACAACTCTTACAATAAATGTGTCTTCTTCATTCCCATCATCAGAACAGTGTCATCCAGGAGACTGTTCTGTCATTCAAGCCCCTTGCTTCAGATTTCTTTGCAGCACCGCTCTGACTCACTAGGTGTCATCCACATTTTGAGTTTTTCCCCTACTTTGGGCAGACAGTTCCCTTTTGGAGGTGTCTTTATGTGCTTTCTGCCGTCTCTAGGACTTCTTTTCCATTGCAGTCTCTACCTGACTCTGCTTAGGTATTGAGTCTGGAGACAGCTTTGTAAGACTGGGATATTATCATCTTGACTTACGTATACACTTAAGCATATAGTATTCTCCATTCCCCAGCTATTTTTGAGAATAGTTTTATTGGCTCTCCTCTTCCATCTTGGTTCAATTGTGTGAAGAGATTCAGATTCAGGCCGCTGCCTTTTTCCTTCAGGAGCCCTGAAGCCCAGTATGGTTTTTAAACATGAGTCTTACTGTGCTTGTGTTATATACAAGCTGTCTGTCTCTTTAAACTAAGCATTTCATGGTTGCTTTCTCTCTGTAGCATTGCTGTTCTTCCTTTACCATTTTACCGGGAAGGAGATTTAAATCCTTTTTATTGGAACACAAAACATGACTAGCTAGCTGCACAGTGTCAGTTCACTTTGTTACATGCCATCAAACAATATAGTAAAAGCTCCCTTTCCCAAGTCTGCTTGCATGAATAAGAATAAGGGACCTTCTTTCTTGGATGTTTCTGCTCTGAGCCAGAGTCCTCAGCTTTGCGGGTGAAGCTGGAATGGATTTCAGGCTACTTTTATGTCCTAAACAGGGAACATGCTGCAAAATCTTATGTGTCAGCTCCCTGTCTTAACTCCCCAGGGAACCACAGCAGGCTTGAGTCATCTTTTGAAGTGCAAATACTGTTTAGAAAGCATAAACATGAAAATAACTTTTTAATATACCTTTATTTAAATAATCAGATGATCACTTCCATAGGAAGTTGAAAGGAAGAAAAAAGAGGGCAAGTAGAGTTTATAAATCAAAAGTGTAGTAGTGAAACTGAGCTCAATAATGTTGAGGATGGGCAAAGCCAGATTAAATAACAGAGTGGAGGGCTCTGGGATTTTCTTCTACTGGATGGGATAAGATAGAAACACACATTTAAGAGGAAGTTCTATCTTTGTGTAAGCTTTGGGCTAATGCAAAACATCATGACTTTGTAAATGAATTTATATTTGTACTGTCTAAGTGCTTATATGTATAGAACAGAAGAGGGAGTAGTCTCTCACAATCACTAATTGACAGATTGATTTAATATTGAGCAACTATTTCAGCAATAATTTTCAAAACCGGTAGAAGAAAATACTCTGGAAAACCGTGGCTAAAGGCTGAATCACTGTGAAAGCACTATTTCAGTAAGTGACACTAATTGCAAAATAATGGCCATATACTTCACAACCAGACTTATGCTGACAGATGAATGTTTTATTATTTTTTAATTTACTACCTTATACATTCAGTTGGCCTGCCAGAAGTCCTTGATTTCTTTTGGAAATGAGCCTGGGCATTGTTAGCAAGTTTCTGCTTGATATATGCCAAAATGTGGGTTCTTAATTTAAACTTTTACTATGGCAGTATCAACTACCCTTACAAAAATCTGAAAGTTGTATCAAGATTTCTTCCAAATCTTGATTTCCAAGAGTTCTTAACTAAGCTGTGAAAATATGATTTCTCTTGACACTCTGGATGTCACATTTCCAGGGTAAAAGTAGGTGCTTTTTTTTCCCCCAATCTTCAATTCCTATCCTTTTCAGATATTTAAAGAATACAGTTTTGATCAACATAGATAAGTATTGGGAAATATTTTTGTTATTAATGCTAATGATTAAAAGTTGATATGTTGTCTTCAACAAGGTTTATCTTGCTAGTATTATATCTCATTTTATTTGTTCTGAGTGTAAAGCATCTCCTTTAACACATGCTTGTTTGTCATGTTTCATCTGGGGACAAGACAGTCCCTGAAGAAATTTCTGGGAAAGCAAGTCCTGTGGAGCTGAATTCAAAAAAGAGTGGGACAGAGTGTTTGATTTTTCTCTCTTAGTAGTAGCTCATTATTTTCTCATTTGTTAATATTAATGGAATTTTGATATATATTTTCACTTATGTTTCCAAAAAAATCCTTCAGTGTCACTTTTCCAAGGATCATGTTTTTGTTTTGTTTTGTTTTGATCATGCTGGGCATGGAACCCAATTCAGGACTTGAACTCACAACCATGGGATCAAGACCTGAGCCTAGGTCAGGAGTCAGGCACTTAATGGACTGAGCCACCCAGGTGTCCCCAAAGATCCTGTTTTCAACCTGTCTGTCTTGTGCCCTCAGAAGTTCCTGAGGATGGGGGAGAAAAGCCATCCATGCAGTTGACAAATTATTGAATTACTCCCAAAAGGTTTTGACTCCTGTGCATGGTGTGTGGTGGAAAGAGCATGGCAATTCCAATGGGGCATAAATAGATTCCATAGAATCTGCAGTTACACATTTTCTAAAATATAAGACAGAAGACAGAACTTTCCATACTTTCTTGAGCTCAAGCACTTTAATAACTCTGTTTAAAGACATCTTTATTGTTAATACCATTGGTATTGTTAATACCACTAGTATGTTAATGGTAACAGAGTATTATGTCTTTTGAGTGCTTATTACATTATAGACATTATGCTGATAACTTTATTGGTATTTTTGCTCATATAATACCTATGTCATTGAATCTAATACATAATATTCCCAAGTTAGGGTTGGAGAAACTGAGTCTCCAGTGGACTCAGCTAGTAAATAAGCTGGCTGGCTAAGTAGAAAAACACTGACCTAAGAATTTAAATTCTTAAGGATTGTGTCAGGGGCAAGATAAGGAATAAAGTGTCATTATTGTGATATTGTTCAGATGACTTATTAATTACCATAAGCCTCCATTTTTTTTTCATTTGAAAAATCAAAATAACCTCAGGGTTGTTTTTCAGATTTAAGAATGTGAAGTAATGTAAAATATCTAGCAGAATGTCTGACACATTGTAGTCATTAATAAATTAATAAATATTTGTTTCCTTCCATGTTTCACTGAGATAAAATTCTCCATTTCTAGTATTTTATTTAAGAAAATTACTATGTAGTTTAAAATTCGCTTTCTTGCATATCATCTTATTTTGTTATTTATTAAAACACTTCTATCCATGCCACTTAGCTAATGAGAAAACAGAGTCAGAAAGTCAGTAACTATTCTCAAACTAACACCAGACTCATAAAACCTCAGTCTGTGCCTCTTCCATTCTTCCTAAAGCCTCATGTCTTTAGTAAATGGACTTCAGGAAAATGTGAGTCACTTTGGCTGCCTATCATTTTGTCATTGTGTTTATGACTGATACAGTAAATACCACATAGTTTGAAGTAGGAAGCACAAGTACTTGCTGAACTACATCAATCAACTCTAATAACTATGTACTCATGACATTTCAAGTGCTTAACAAAGACAATAAATTTTGAAGTTTGTATTTTATGTGGAAATGACAGCACGGTCAGGACTGTATTTGTTATCATGGGGAAGTGACATGGAAAAGCACAGATGGAGTAGCAAAGAGAATGAAACTGAAGTGTGAAAATGAATGTCTTTGTCTTTTCCTTGATTTTACAGAGAAGATGTTAAAATATTACTTCTTCATTCCTATGTATGATGTGAGTTGTTGATTTTTCATTTGATTCTTTTTTCTTCAGATTTTTCAGGTGTCTCAGTTTGCTGAGATTTTACTGTTTTATCATGAACAGAGGTTAAAGTTGTCAAATTCTTTTTTCTGCACTTACTAAAATGATCATATGCTTTTTTCCATCTTTATTATGTTAACTTAATAAATTACATTCTTTGATTTTAAACTAGTAAACTTATCTTGCATTCTTGGAATAAAACTTACATGATCATGATTTATTTTCCTTTTATATATTACTAGAATCTGTTTGTTAATACTTTAAGTTTCTTTGCATCTGTGTTCATGTGGTTATCGGCCTATAATTGTCTTTTCTCATAATGTATTTGTCTGATTTTATTATCAAGGTAATTCTGGCTTCTATAAAAATATTGGAGTATATTCTCTGTCACCTGCTTTTGGAAAAATGTTTGTATAAGATTTATAAATTCTATTAAATGTGATAAAATTCACCAGTGAGAATTTATCAGTGAAATCATTTAATGTTGAATTATCATTTATGGGAAGAATTCTTCTTACTTTTTAACTCTTTGTATTTAAAGAGCATCTTCTCTGTCTTATGAGAACATCAGTTCTATTAGGTTAGAGCCCCACCCATATGAGTTTATTCACCTTAATTACTTCTTTAATGGTCCTATCTCCAAATATAGTCACATTAGGGGTTAAGACTTCAACATATGAATTTTGAAGGGGGGAATTCAGACCATAACAACTCCCCAGTAGATTTTCTTTCACATCCAACTGACTAATTGACCACACCCAAAATGGACTATGACCAGTTATAATGTGTCTAATCCTGATTACTAGCAAGAGAAAAGGGAACTGCTTGGTCAGTTCCAAACAAAATTTATGCCAAACAAAATTTATCTCTTAGACTGGGAAGGGCATTAACTTTCATGGACCATATAGGGGTTTATATCTCAGCAAAATTGGAGTTCTACCTATGTGAAAAATTGAGTATGGCCTTGTAATGACAATAAGCCATTACACAGAGTCTTCAAGGCTTTTGAAATCTTCTTCCTGATTTTCTCTTCATCCTTATACTTCCATGTCTTGCTCTCTCTCCACACTCTAGTAAAAAAGATCTGTTTTTTTTTTTCTTTTGAGCTCATCATATTCTCTCTAACGCCTTTATGTTAGTTGCCCTATATAATTGCAATCTTTTCCTCAATGTCTTCACATAGCTCACTCATTTCTATGTCTTAGGTCTCAGCTCCTCAGGAAGACCTGACTTTTCATATAGCACTTATGTTGCTCACATAGATTTTTGTATTTTAAAAAAATTATCACACTTGTGTTATTTAGACAATATTGTTTTTCATACTAGATCTTAAAAAAGTCCAACTAAATAGTATCTTTATCTGTCATGTTGATTTCCCTAGCATGGTTGTTTGACACTTGGTAAATATTGGTTCATTGCTTTAATGCCTGAGTGAGAAACAGGAATATTAAAAGATAATTTCAATATTGAACTTAAACATTCAAAAATGGTTTAATCCATTAACTGAATTAGGGAAGACAAGAAGCAAGATTATTTATAAAGACACTAGAGAGTATCACCTTTGGTAAACTAGTAATATTTGAGTAGAGATGTATTTTAATGGCATAAGTATCTTTTAATATTCTGCATGTATATCATACTTAAATTTGTTTTATTAAAGTTTTATTAAATTGGTCACTTATTTCCAGGCAGGTAAATAAATTATTCTACTGCATTTGATTTTCTTTGTTTCTTGTGTAGAAAAACATGGTACCAATAGCAGCACCTTTTCTATGAATTCACTGACATTAAATGAGACCACTTTTAAAATAGAAAATTTAAATCTACAATGTGACATATGCTTGTGAAACTGAAAGTAGGTTGCATTTTAGACAAGGCTATATTTTCTTGTGCCTGGTCAGATTTTGCAGTTGTTCAAGATGTAAAGACTTGATAGTGTATTATGAATGTAATAATAAAGCTTTTATAAGAATGTGCTATACTTAAAATGTATTACTTTCTCTTGTTAGGAGAAGCAGCTTCCAAACATTCTCAGTAATAATCTCTAGTAGATGGAACATTTTCCGGACTTAAACTTTAATTTTCAGCTGTTTCATAGAAAAGTTTATTCTTTGCTTTTCTGGGTTGTAAAAGATCTAGGAAGGTTGTCTTTCAATGATTTCTTCACCAAGGGTTTATAAGGTTTTTACTTATTGGGACCTTTAAAGAATATAACATTAGTTAAGGTTTCAAGCCAGATTTTATGGCTTCCATGATCTTTAACTCTTGTCATAGTCACTTAAAATGTTGAAAGAAAGAAGGTGAGATGAGGCAGAGGAGACAGATGGTACATGGGGAGAAAAAAGCACAAGGAACAGAGCACTGCAAGAAAGTAGAGTTGTAGAAAAAATAAATGCTGAGAAATTTATGTGGTGCCACATGAACTTTTCCTTAACTCCCAATGTCAGAAAGAAAGTGTAGCCACTGGCTTTACGGCATCGACATGGAACATGCCATGCATGTTCAGACAGCATGTGTCCTGGTATTTATACATTAACAAATGTATTTTCATTTACTCATTCAAAGGCACAGTTTTTAATGATATCTTTGGTCCTAATGAAAGCAAAAACAGTAATACAAAAAATTTCTAACTGCATCAGGTGGGTTTTCATTATTTTTTGGTGGTAAGAATAGAGACGTTTAAGAGTTCCTAAAAAGTTTTTCTATCTTTAGAAGTGAAAATATGTGTGGCAGAATTTCTTTATTTTGAGCTATCCTAGCCCAGGATAAACTCCTCTGTGTTTTTGGAGAAATATAAAGAGGCTCTGGATTAAGGTGCAAGGTGTTTTATTATCAAGGTAAAACATGCACATCATTACTAAGACTACCTATATCTTTCCATTATTAAATAATGCCTTCCCCTAAGTGTGATTATGTTTACATTTCATTTCATTTGTGTTTTTGTGTTTACATTTCAAGGATTGTCTACAGGAAATTGGGAGCAGAAACTGGCTGGAGAGCATACGGGGCAGACCCTTCTTGATACTGACCTGGAGTCAAGAGAGAAACACAGCAGGCAGTAACAAGTCCATTTGAATGGGAATTCAGAATATGGATAAGATTTGGGAAATAACACTTGATCGTTATCATTACTTTGTTTAGGTTGTGGCAGTCTAGCTTAAATTTTAATAAAACATTGTAAAAAGAAGAGGAGCACTGAGAAGAAACTAGTGTAATGTGACAAAATGCTCCCTGTACTTCTGGGATGGCAGCATTGTGCTGTGAAGACAACTGAGTGAACAAGGGGTCAGTAGGATTGAATTGTGAAACATGGCAGAATTCAACACGAGTTTCCAAAATTTTGTTGGAGAGGAGAATTGAATTTAAATATTGGATTTTGTATGGTCATTTGGTATATAATCTCTGACTATGGTTATTTGGCTACTCAGGGATAAATGGGAGATCTGCCTATGTCTCTATCTCTGTCTTTAGCTATCTAGCAAATGGTCCATCTGGAGCAGTCTTATAATGGTGTGTATTATTATAAAGGTATCAAATTTCAGGACTGCATGGAATTTGAAAGCCGAATGGTCCAGTCAGCTCTCTGGTATTTGATTGAGTTCCTTCTCTCATGGCTTAATCAAGCATCAATATCCACATTGTCAGGGATTTCAATACCTACTGTGAGGAAACATATCCACTCTGTGAGGAAACACAATCTACTCGTGACACTGACTTTTATACACTGACTTCAGATCTTTCTTCTAGAGCCTCCACATGTCTTAGCACCAAGGGTCATGTAGAGTCACTGATGTTATTTATTTATTTATTTATATTTTTATTTTAAAGATTTTACTTATTTATTTGACAGAGATCACAAGTAGGAAGAGAGGCAGGCAGAGAGAGAGAGAGAGAGAGATAGGAAGAAGCAGGCTTCCCGCTGAGCAGAAAGCGCGATGTGGGGCTCGAACCTAGGACCCTGGGATCATGACCTGACCCGGGGGCAGAGGCTTTAACCCACTGAGCCACCCAGGGGCGCCCCAATCAATGTTATTTAAAATGGCCTATCATAATCTACTTCTCTCCAATAGCCTGTATATTTTGGATTTCCCAAGCTATTTCTCATGGCACAAGGTACTCTATCCAGTTCTCATATTACATCATAGTTTTACTTGCAAGTTTTACTTGCTTATTGAATTCTTTTTAAATGTCAAATCTAGCTGGACAAAAGAAATCATGCACAAATAAAACCATACTAATTTCATCATGACTTTTGTAGTCACATTTTGATTGAAATAATGCAGTAGAGCAATGACATTTAGAATGCCTGTGATGAACAATTTGAGGGGCTTTGAGTTTGTGTATTCTTGTATATTTGTCAAATTTTAATTACCATGTGCCAAGAACTATCCTGTTTTATCTGCATTTGCAATCATATCTATGACGGTAGTAGTAGTTTTATTATTATCTCTAGTTTAGGGATGAGCCATTAAGGCTAACTGGATTTACATAACCTCCCTAAATTTATATGGTTACAGCATAAATCAGTTTTCAAAGCTGGTATTTTGGTTTCAAAATGCATGCCTGAAATGTCTATGCACAGCTGTCAGAGATATAATGTTGCAAAGTGCAGCCACTAATCTCAGTGGGTCTTGATCTTGATTTTAAAGATTTTATTTATTTATTTGACAGAGAGAGAGAGAGTGAGTGAGAAAGGGAACACAAGCAGGGGGAGTGGGAGAGAGAGAAGCAAGCTTCCCGGCGAGCAGGGAGTAGATGCGGGGCTTGATCCCAGGACCTGAGCCGAAGGCAGACGCTTAACGACTGAACCACCCACCCCTTGATCTTGATTTTAATTATGCAGGGGCTAGGGGCCTAATAACCCATATACTCTAGACAATACCTGATTTATTTCTGCTATCCTCAAATATCTTGACACTATTATGCAGAGTTTTATGATAGCAACATCATACTTGACAACTTAGTGCAAAGTATGCATATGAACCCCACAGAATTCTATAACTTGGTAAATGAATTTGCAAAGCTCTTCAAGCACCTGAATCTCTTGTTGACAATGAATATAATCCGAGTCTTGGTCAGATGGCAGTTCTTTCCCAAAAAAGGGACTACTGGTGCTAGCAACCTCATATTCAAAGTTCACAAACTTGCAATGTTGGTGACAATGCTGTATGTTCTCTCATCCAGGATATTGATGACAGTCTCCCAAGTCACAGAGTATAAGACATAGGAAGAAGGTGTATGAGTAATGAATTAGATTTCATATAGAAGGTAGCATGAGCTGACAGACTTCATGGAAAGGCACAGCAAAAACCAGACCGTCACCAGGATTCATTATAGTTTCAATGCGATAGCCAGGAATTCACCGTACTTTGTGAACAATGGTAATAACTGTCTGTAGTGTTTATTTCGTTTGTTTGTTGAGGGGCCCTAGTTGACTTGGAGAGCCATATGAGTGATCTTCTAGAATATTTTCACAAGCACATTTGAGAGAGAGTGAAACTTTGGGAACAGGGAGACCTCATTCACTTTAGCTCCCTCACCTGGACTTCCGCTTTTGGTTCAATTAACCAACATACATTTGTTTCTGTACTCATTTGTTCAGAGAGTGTTTATTTAATGATGTAAATAAAATGTTTGAGATAATATATTAAATTAGTTAGTTCCTCTCCTTAAGGAGCTTAGAGTCAACTGTAGAAGATAGACAAGTGTATTTGTAAGGGTAATTTTAATTGCAATCAAAACTTTTGATTTTTATAATTCATTTGATGTGTCTCATGGGATCCGAATGTTGCTGAACCTTAGGAACAATAGAAATTAGACATTATTAGAACTCAATGTCTCTAGTCTCTTTTCTGCATATGTTTTGTTTGTCTTACTCCCTTTCTGTCATGCTGGGTCTCAATCTTGTGCTTCCTTCTCTCTTACTCTATCTCTGTAGTTTATCTTATTACAATCAAATTTTTGTAAAGAACCAAATAATAAGTATTTGAGGTCTGGGGTCCATATGATATCTGTTTCAACTGCTCATGTCTGCTGTAGCATAAAAACAACTATGGAAAATATATCAATGAATGAGCAAAAATAGTTTCAATGAAACTTTATTTATGGGCACTGAAATTCTAATTTCATATAATTTTTACTTGGCATGGCATCTTTTTATTCTTTTGATTTTCAGTAATTTTCTTAAACTTCCAATAGTTTAAACATGTATTAAACTACTGTAGTTCAAGGCCCATGCGAAACTATGGCTCACAGTCTGCAATCTCCTGTTCTACATTGCAAAAAATGTGACAGCTTCCAGTTCATGAGCTCTATATCTTACAGCTTAGATCAACATCTTTTCTAAAATTCCTGACTAGAAGTTCTTATGCATTAAGGTCCAGAGGTTCAGGGACATGTACAAAATGACCTCACCTAGAACAAATACACCAAACAAGATGTGAGCATGTGGGTATTAATGGGGAAAATGGGATGGGTGTCCAGTCAAGTGGAAAGTCTGCTAAAGTAAACATTGTGTCTAGTTCAAAAATCAAATAGGCTATTTCGATATAAAGACAGATATATCATGATTAGGGAGGCACAAAATAATCTTTTTTTTTAATTGGCCTATAAATAGCCCAGAAGAATGAGATATTAGCACAAAATGTGTGATGTACAACGAGAGAAATTATACTGATACATATAAGTAATCTGAAGTCTAGATTGAAATTTGCAGTATGCTAAAGATAAACTTAAAAAGGAAAGCAGAGGGTAAATCATAATGGCCCTCCTGTGCTATACCTAGGAGTTTGGACTTTCTCCAAAATCATGATGGTTATGGATTGAATTGTGTCCCCATGAAAGATGTGGAAGTCCTAACCCTCAGGACCTGTGGATATACCCTTATTTAAAAATGGGATTTTTGCAGATGATCAAATTAGATGAAGTCATTGGGATGGGCGCCAACCCAATAGGACTAGGTATACTTATAGAAAGGGAAACTTTAGACACAGGGATTGACATGCATGGAGAGAAGATCATGTGAAGACACAGGAAGAAAGGATGTCATCTCCAAGCTAAGGGATATCTGAGCCTTCTAAAAGGTGGGAGAGGGTCATGGAACAGATACTCACTTACGGCTATCAGAAGGAAATAACCTGATGACACTTTGATTTCAGAGGTTCAGCCTCCAGAACAGTGAAACTATAATTTTCTGTTTAAGTCTCTTAGTTTGTGATACTTTACTATGGTAGCCCCTGGAGTTTTTGCTTTTTATAGGTCGCTGATGCTGTCAGCAATGAGAATAGTCATATCAAGTTCCACGTTTAAGATTAGAGGTGGCTGTATGAAATCTTTAGAGACAGAGAAGAAATGATTTAGCACCAAGAACCTGGGGCAGGTGTCAGAAGACCAGGTAGCAGAACTCAAAACTGTTCACTTTAGCATTTTCTTCCTGTTAGAATGTGCTGGATTTTTTACCTTACTGGCAGCAGCAACAGCAGTATTACTGTCAAACTGTGCATCACATTTTCCACACAGCCTATTATTAATTCTGTATTCGAGAAAAATGTGACTCTAAGAGACTTCAATATTTATTTGTGGTGGTTGTCATGTTTTTGTTGTTTTGATTTTAGGGACATTGTTTTTGTGTGTGTGTGTGCCAATTTACTCTTAATTTTCTTTTCTTTTTTTTTTTTTTAAGATTTTATTTATTTATTTGTCAGAGAGAGAGGAAGAGAGACAGAACACAAGCAGGGGGAGGGGCAGGTAAGGATGAGTAGGCAGACTGAGCCAGGAGCCCAGTGTTGGACTCATCCCAGGACCCTGAGATCATAACCTGAGCCAAAAGCAGATGCTTAACTAACTGAGCCACCCAGGTGTCCCTGAACTTAATTTTCTTAAAAAAAATAATAGTTATGGACTTCACATTCATGGAGACAAATTGAAAAATAATACTCTCACATGCACTCAGTATAGACGTCAACCTTTTCCTGATACTTGTCCTATGTGGCATGTGCTGGCGTTGCTTTTAAGTTAGTTTTAACTTAAATTCTAAGCACCCACAATTGTGGTAACTTCATAAATTGCCAACTTGAATCCATTAATGAAATAGTTCAGAGTAACTATATATCTCCAAGATGTAGCAGTGATTAGAGGATCATCTTAAGAACTGAAAATACTAAAATTATAGCATTTCAAACTTTCTCCTAATAAGCTTGTTCCTAAAAAACAAAATTCATTCCCTTACAAATATTACATATATTATATCTGTTATTATCTATAAACATTATGTAATAGATTTAAATGATTTTTATTTATATGAAAGAATCTGTTGAGAATAGTGGGTGGGTTTCAGCTGAAAACAAATAATAATGTGACAATTTGGGATGGAATGCTGCCGTTATCTGTTAGGTGAGGGAAATGGACTAAGGAACTACTCTCAGAGGGTGGTCTTGAACACACCAAGATCCTCCATCAACTTTCTGGGTCCGCAGGTCCGATGGAATTAATTTAGAATAATGGGTAAAACAAAGGAGTAAGGAAGGGAATACTGGATACAGAAGGATTAGAGGCAATATATTTTTTGTGAGGATAGGTATCTTCTGGCTGGGATGGGAAGAGGATTAGGCATAAAATGGAATCATAGGGAAAATTCCTTTGGGGTTGGCACTCACTTCTCTCCAAATTTGCCTGTTAACAATTCCTGCTTGCTGTCTCTGTGTCTTTCCATTATCAGGTGAAGTCTATTTCCCTTCCTTTTGGAACTGACTTGCCTTTATCAATAGAATGTGGCAGAGTGATCTTGAAATCTAGCTATCACATTGTAAAGAAGTCCAGACCTTTCTTCTGGAGAGAGAGACCATGTAGAAAGGCAATGGAGTCTGAGGCATTATTTTGATAGAGACCAAGTGGAGAAGAATAGAGGCACTCTATAGTCAACTATTAACACTAAGGCTCTGGAGATGTGAAATAGGCTTCCTTAAACCTTCCAGCCAACTCTGTACAGCTTGAGTAATGTCACCTAATTCCACAGGGAGAGACCTGTCTAGTCAACATAGGGAATGGTAGGAAGTAGTAAATCATTGTTGATTTAAGCCACTAAGGTTTGGAATGATTTGTTATGCAGCAAATCACATTTCCTGTGCTGAGGTTGAAGAATTATGAGTAACTTCTTTCTGGCAGAGAGAATATTAACAGAAGTTAGATGGCTGGAGTAGTGATGGATAATGGAACATTATGTTTTCTTCCTTGAAAAGGAACTTCAGTAGAATAACAATCTTGACTTTTTATGTCCTCCTTACTTATTCTGCCTAAGGAACATTAAATGAATTAAATCTTGAGTGACTTTAGAATGAGAAACAAAGCAATTTGTAGTCTAGTATTTTCCTTTTCTTTCTTTCCCTTCCTCCCTTTCTGTCTTTCTTTCCTTCCTTCCCTCCCTCCATCCATCCATCCCTCTCTCCCTCCCTCCCTTTCTTTCTTCTTTCTTTTCTTCTTCTTCCCCTCCCTCTCCTCCCTCCTGTTCCCCCCCCCAATTCTTCTGTAATGAATCCTTTGTACATATTCTCTTCTTTTCACTCATCTCTTAAGGCTTAAAGGAGATAACTCCTGCCTGGTATAACCTGTCTTTTCTCATGTTGCTGTAACTGGTTGAGTACATCTGTGTAAATCTGAGGTTTGATGTCAGAAGGACAACTTTCTTAAATATATAAACCATATTCTACAACGTCAGCTCCATTGGTGAATATCTGCTTCCCATCCATTAGGTGTCTTGTTGAATTCCTTAGTCATTTAGAAGTTGAGTGGCGAAGAGGCATACCACTTATTGAGCACTGCTTGAAGACCTAAGAGAGCAGATCTCAAATCTGAGAATAATGTTTTAAAATTCACTTTAAAAGCTAAAGTTTTATAATTGGATTAATTCTTAACTACTTAATTGAGAATGCATTTGGTTTTATAAAATATGGGCCAGATTTTTGAAAATTATCTGCAATGACTAGATAAGTTTTGTACTTTAGCTTTGAAATGCATTTGAAACCACATTTTCTGATTATGCAGAAGGTCTTAGTTGTTCAAAAAAGAATAAACTATGGCAAACCATATATAATTAAAAAACAGATAATTTTGCAAGAGAGAAAGGCTTTGTGGTGGAATTGGATGCCAGTATCTGGAGTAGGAATCAGAACAGCTAATCATTTTATTGATTTTCTCTTTTCACTCCTCTTCCTTCTTGCTCCTCAGTTTACTCAGCCAGTCAGTATAGAACTGTCTAATTCTCTAGGTGGTTGTGAACATGAAATGAATAATGAAAAATACATAGGAAACACTTTGAAAACAATCACAAATATTAAAATATAAGGTGTTATTCAATATTTTCTCACAAATACATATGTCTTTCTGGGAGTTAGCTGTCTTTGGGTACACTCCAAGCTAAGTGAAACTTTGAAATATTTTGCTATTTGAGACCTAAGTAAACAATTACTACAGTTCCATCTGGACTTAAAATGAAAGTTGAGTCAGGATCATTACTAAGTGCAATAGACCTTTCTGTAGTTACTTTCCTGTCAGCTCAAATTTTTAAGGACTATATATATTCTGCTCCCTTAGGTCTTATGGCTGCATGGTTGACCACTATTCTCTGATTAAAGTTTAAAACCACAGCACCCTTAACAGGTCATAAATCACCTCATTCATAAAGGTGCAGATTACAACAGGGGTACAACCTCATCACTTTTATGGATGACTGTTTCTGATTAGGCAAAACATAACAACAGGTATATTTTCTAAGCCTGACAAAATGCCTCTGGCTCACAATGGTATAGGGAACATCCGTCATTTTCCCTCTCAAACATCCATCAGGCAAAATTATTAAATCAACATGCATCATTTTGGTATAATAGAACTAAAATCACTGTTATAGAACATAATTCTGGGATTGATTTTCCCTGCTTTGAAAATAAACAACTTGGCTTCACATTCATGGTTATGTAACAGCAGGAGATCATTATCTTGCATCAAAACTCTATTTTATTGACAATATCTTTAAATGATTCCTTGATAGGATATATAAAATTTAATATACATTCAATTTAGAAAGATTTCATTCACATCATACTGACATATATCTATTTTCTATTTATTTTACAGCCAACATTTGAATCCAAACATAATATTTATTTCTGTGATGTTTACTTCTTGCTCAAGTCACTCAGCAAACATAATACTGATGAAAATTTTGATCTAATATGTACACTTTGATACCAAATGTCTGGAGGGTGACTCCTATAGTATGACGATGGATAGGGTGCATGCTCTCTAATTGGACTCACTAATCTGTGAAATGAAGATGATAATAATAATGTGTAATTCATGTGATGTTGAGTTGAGTTCATACATTTAATGTACTTAAGGCAATCTCTGGTATTTGGTAATAACGATATGACTAGCATTCATTTTATGGCATTCACCCTTTCATTCATGTTTCATTCCTTTTTTTTTGTTTGTTTTGTGGCCTAGAGTAACATGTCTAAATTCTCTGAGCCACTGTGTGTTAAAAAACCTTCTACCTTTCACTTCTTTGTGGTATTAGATGAGGCAATATTTGTAAATTATGTTTGAAGTAGTATAGAAAACATCCCTTACATAAATGACTCAAGAGAGTTTTCAGGTTGATTCTTTAAAATATTTGCAATTATGATACTTTAAGAAATCAGGCATTACCTTGCATTCTTTGAAAAGCTGTTTCCAAATTGAGTATGCATTACCATGTATATTTTGCCTTTCTTTCTTCAGTTATCTTCTTTACCCTTCCTAATTCTGTTCTGTGTCCCAGAAGACTGACCTCTATGGACTATATCACTCTGCACCTTTGCCTGATGGCTTCCTAGTGGATTTGACCAAAGGGGAGTGGGACAATTGGAGATTAGAAGTCAGAAATAAGGGAAGTGAGGATATGCATTATCTTGACTCCACCAGGTCATAGGGAATTGAGTGTATCTCTTTACTGAAGGGCCCACTGGAAACAACTCACACTGGTCTGGTTCTGACAGCTCCTTCTTCTCTTTGCCCATTGAGACCCAGAGGTAGTAGGGCTCCAGCTCTTGCTAGCCAGGGAACTGCAGTATCCCTTGCTAATTTTCCCAACCCACTAGGGGCTGCTAGTTTCCCTTGTGATGACCACCTTTATTACTCAATTTGAGTGTGCCATCTGTTTTCTGTCTCAATCCTTGCTGATGCATGTACCCAAGTTTGAATTGTAGGGTAAGCAGCCACATCTGCAACATGTGAAAATGTTAAGTGCTTCAGATAATTGAATTTTATGGTTGTTCAGATTCTTTAGTGTGTTCAGGGTGGTAGTTGAAGAGCTTGTTTTATGTGTAATCGTTTTGAAGATGTGAAAGTATTTGTCACCCTCAGTAATACAATTTTTTAAGAAGTGTTAAAAAGCATAGCGCCTTTTGGAAACATAAGGTCAGATTAGCATTCATTTGGATTTCACAAGGTAACTGAACACAGATTTGAATTGTAAAGTAGCTGTAATTATCTTTTTAACAGACACAGTAACTCTTCTTGGCAACCAGCACTATAATTATAGACATTGTGTTCAGTACAAACTTCCATGTTTTTGACAGGCTGGAAGATGAAAAGATACACAAGGACTTCCTGTTGTTAGTCTCACTTTTTGTTTTTTACATCTCTTTACATCTAAAACTATGACCCAAATGGGCTTTATGCTTCATTACTTATGACATATTGTCCCCCTTAGAAGAAAAAGAAACTTTGCCTTCATGGAATAAGGCTGATTTTTAGTATTAGGATGCAACTTATTGTTTGCATGATGACAAAAATCTTTCTAAATAATAGAATGTACCTAGATATTGCAATATCTGGATAAGACAAATAAATAATATTACAACATAATAATAGTAAAAATGAAGTAATTCCTAATAAGATGTAGTGCATAAGAATAAGATACAGTGCATCAGACATACTGAGAAAAACAAAGCACATCATAAAACACAGGAAAAATACTAGAGCAAAAATTTAAAAATACCTTTCTGTTTGGTATGCCATTTTCAGGAATTATGATACATAGAAGTGGTCACCAGAACAAATTCTGGTCATCCAAACAATTATGTCCCAATTAGGGGCAGAAATATCCACATTCAAAAAGGCTACAACCTGAGGAATTAAATCTCAGTGTCCCTGATTTTCAGATCCCCAATTTCCCTCACACTTACTGTTTCTAGTAGGTCTCATATTTTCTAGGTTCCCTCTACCTATTTGATTGGTAAGTGTCAATGTGTTTATGGAGATAGGGAGAGATTTTGCCTAATCTCTTAAGAATGCAAATAATATTTAAAAAATGAGTATCTCTAATAAACTTCCTTTCTATTCTGACCTGAGATGAAAATATTCATTGTAGCAATTAGCTGGGTGACTGTATGGATATGCCATGGAAATGAAGAGAAATTTTTTTCAAGGGGAAAAAAAAAAAATTTATATATCTATATATAAAATCTTTACCTTATGTGGATGGATACATATATTGAGGGCTATTTATGTAATCTTTAAGGAAATGATAAAAAAAAGGATTTAAAAAAAAGACTGGGACTTAGTAATACAAAGTAAAGAAAAATAATATATTTTAAAAAAGTGAACTATTAGATTAAGAATAATTTTTGTTGCAGAATAGGTATGAAATTAATCAAAAGAATTTGAAGAGAAAGTGAGAAATATTGAAAGACTGACAATTAGAATAATCACATGTAATTTCAGGGAACATAATTTTAAATGTAATAGAAGAGCAAATAATACAGTACTTTTTAACCTGTAATGCTTTATGTTATGGTCTCAGTCTTTCTCTCAAATATTTTCCCTCCCCTTATTGTATTGTTTATAAACTATTACAAATATATTTAATTTGAATAATTTAATTTGAATAAAATAGCCCCTGTGTGTTTCCTAAAGACTTTAAGAAGCCTAACAAGATAAAGTCCACCCTACTGGCATGTTTCGAGAAAGTCTATCAAGCTATTCTTTCCATCTCAGTAGTAGAAGGAAGCAAGCACACACTTATCATATTCTTTTTTTTTTTTT
>RCUC01142090.1:0-31368 GCA_003697995.1 Taxidea taxus jeffersonii | reverse complement strand
TTTTTATGAGAAGGGGTGGGGGGTAGGGGGCTGGCACTCCTGCAAATGGCTCGACCACCAGACAGCCCATGCAGAAGGAAGTACCACCAACAGTAAGGACCAGGGAAGAGACACACTCTGTTGTTAAGGGCTCCCACTGTGCTGCCCAATGTTATCAAAATTCCAGAAAGAAATCCATCGCCTCCAGCAGCATGTGAGGAAGGGGACGGTTCCCAACAACTTCCAGGGGCTCCTGCTGCCTTCGGTTCTGGACCTCATCCCGCTTGCTGTTCTCTAGTGCTCTGGCCGCTGAACCGCCTTGATCTTGCTTCCCTGCAGCAGCATTTTCCCCACTTGTCCAGCCTTCTCAATAAGGGGTGTCCTTCCCACCTCCTCATTAGCTATGTCGCTTTGGGGAAACGACTTCTCCTTTTTGAGCCTCAGGTAGGCTGCTCATCTGGAAGTGGGGATGATAATGAACATTCCTCAAATATGAGAATATCCACCAAAACCACAGAAGTATTTACCCTCTCACATAGCAGCTCCCTTCTAGGCATCTACCCCGGACACAGATGCCCACGGGAGTGCATGAGAGCTTTGGCCTTAGTCACTGTGGCTTTACTTGTCATAACAAAATATTCAAAGTACTGTCCATCAATGGGTACCCACTGAACAGGCCATGAGATAATCATCTTCTAGTTATATTAAGCCAAAGAGCAAGGTCAAAAAAAGTACAGGTTTATAATAGAAAATAAATATTGGGCCCTTGTCCCCAGTTTCTGGCACAGAGCTCCTAAAACTTTTGAAATTGACTATCTTTTTTTTTTTTTAAAGATTTTATTTATTTGACAGATAGAGATCACAAGTAGGCAGAGAAGGAGGCAGAGAGAGAGGAAGAAGCAGGCTCCCCGCTGAGCAGAGAGCCTGATGTGGGGCTCGATCCCAGGACCCTGGGATCATGACCTGAGCCGAAGGCAGAGGCTTTAACCCACGGAGCCGCCCAGGCGCCCCTGAAGTTGACTATCTTTTGTATGTTCGTGAGGGGGCTCATCGGGGAGGGGTGGACTTCTTCAGGATGGGGGCCCAAGGACCAGAAAGACTAAGACAGGGTGAAAGGCCTGGAACTCTCAGTGCACCCCATGACTTCCGAGGGGCGAGGGCCTGGAGACTGGGTTTGGTCGCCTGTGGCCACTGATGTAATCAATCGTGTCTACACATTGAACCAGCAATAAACCCTAAAAGCTCCTGGGCAGGGAATACTTTGATGTGTTGGGAACATGTTGGGCTTAGAAAGCTCACGGAAGCTCCCTGTGGCTCTGCCACCTCTTCCTCCATACTCCACCCTCCACGGCCCGTCAGCCTGGCTCTTCCCGAGTCGTGTCCTTCATGATAAAGCTACGACAGGGAGGGGTGCCTGGGCGGCTCAGTGCGTTAAAGCCTCTGCCTTTGGCTCCGGTCATGATCCCAGGGGCCTGGGATCAAGTCCCGCATCCAGCTCTCTGCTCACCCCACCCCCCCCGCCTACTTGTGATCTCTGCCTGTCAAATAAATAAGTAAATAAAATCTTTAAAAACAAAAAAAGCTACGACAGGGACAGAAGAGCTTTTCAGAGTTCTTGGAGTCACTCTAGTGAATTATCGAACCTGATGGGGGGCAAGGGTTGTGTGAAGCCTCAAATTTGTAGTCAGCTGGGCAGAAGCATAGGTCCCCAGGGGACCCCACTTGTGCTGGTGTCTGGAAAGGGGCCACAGGGGCGATCTGCCGCTCACTCTGGGAAGGCGGCGTCAGAGCTGAATTGGACCGCCGGACAGCCGCGGGAACCGCAGAACCGGAGAACTGGGGTGGGAAATGATGCATGCTCGGTGTCGGGGAAAAAAATCTACACATTTGATGTAAAAAGTGGAATCAGAAAAACAAAAAAGAAAATCACAGTGTTGGACACCAGCTTCTGCGGAAGCAGAGAAGAGCAAGACCACGTGCTCGTACTTGCCCGTACCCCCGTAAGAAACAGTGGCAGGTAGACCAGAAAGTCAGAAATGTGAGCACCTGGGGGGGGGGGCAGGAGCACGGGGGCCATTTTGGGGTTAGTTTTAATTTTTGAATCACGGAGGGTATCACTTGTTACATGCTTTAATTTAAAAAATCCTCATAATGTTATGATGAGCCTTACATCCTCACGGTGTCCTGTCACTAACGCATCGTCTACAAGGAGGAGTGGGCACGTTGCAGAGAGCTGAGGGCTAGCGACCAGCTATGGTGCCCGGGGCTCGTGACCTCTCTGGGCCTCGGTTTTCTGGATAATCCGTAAGATGAGGACAACGACAGAGCCTACATGCTGGAATTCTATTGGAGATTTACAAAGGCGACACCTAACCTGGAACAAATGGGAGAACTAAGCACGTGCTTGGGCTCCTTGTGGCACCGTGTGCGGGGAGAGACCCTGGGAAACATCTGTGCACTGGCTGGTAGTCAGCTTCACGGGAAGACTTGCTTCCTGGGTAACTTAATATAGTCTAATGAGAGGTCTGGATTTTCAACCCTAAACTCCGACCCTCAGAAAGGGAAGAAAATGGGGCTCCTGGCTGGCTCCGTTAGTGAAGCACTCCAACTCTTGGTTTCGGCTCAGGTCGCGACCTAAGGGTCGTGGGATCGAGCCCCACCTCGGGCTCTGAGCCTGGTGTGGAGCCTGCTTGGGATTCTTTCTCTCCCTCTGCCCCTCCCTCCTCGCTTGTGCTCTCTCTCTCTCTTTCTCAAATAAATGAATAAACCTGGAAGGAGGGAAGGAAAGGAGGGAGGGAGGGAGGGGAGGAAGGAAGGAAGGAAACGTAGGATATGCAGGGATGGGAGAAACAGAGAACACATGTGCTTCAGAAGAAGAGCACTTACTCGGCCCCCCGGAAAAAGCAGAGCAGGGCGGGGTAGTGGTGTTGGGGAGAGAGCTGTGCGAGGAGAGTTTGGGGGACGAGGATCCTCAGGTGGGAGGGTCCTGCCACGGAGCGCTAACTGGTATAAGCCAAGGAAGCAAAGATGCCCACCCAGACGCGTGTTACCGGAACCGCAAGACACCAAGGATAGGGAGAAAGTCCTGAAGGCTCCACAGAGACAGGAGGACCCGCTGCTGCAGGAGAGCCAGGGTCTCGGGGAAACTTCTAGGCAGTGGTACTGACCTCAGAGGAGAATGACATCCCGAACAGTGGAGGGGACACAGCTGTCCGCCTAAAATGCTCCCCTACCCAAGCTAGCACCCACACGCACTGACAGAGCGATCTTCAGACGGAAGAGGACACAGAAAATTCACGACTCCAGAGCTGTGCATTCCGGGGCTGGCCTGGGGCAGGCTGCCGGGGGAACCCAGCCCACTGCGGGTTTCTGCCCCCCGAGATTTCCTGGAGCGCGGGCACCCCTTCCGTGGGCGGCTGCTGTCCCCGCAGCAGCGCCGCTGGCAGCCCACGAAGCCAAAAATACACAGGCGGGTCTGCAGATCCCTGCACTCTGGGCCCCACGTGGACCTGCGTGTTTGCTCCTTCGGCACACGCCCCATGAACCCCACTGGGCACAGGCCAGACCCAGTACACGGCGAGCAGAAAATGTCCCCTTCCCGCCCCAGTGGACGGGCAGCCCTCCTCTTTTCTGGGCTCGTGTCGGGAGTCACAGGCCAGGGGTGTGTCTAAAACCAAGACAAAAGCCCATCGCCCCACAGACCAGTGTCTTCCCCTTGGATGCTCAGAGGCTGCAGACAGGGAGCTGGTGGACCCGGTCCGTTTCAGGTGTGCGGAAATGATGGGGGGCTTGGGGGACAGAGCTGGCTGCTTGCGTCATGAACGTGGTCATAATTCCTCATTGCTCTCCCTTCCCGCCCGCGTCTGCTCTCCTGCCCCCGGAGTCTGACCCACCTAGAGCCACGGCTCCTTGGCCTTCCCTGAGTGCCCCCACCTCGGCCCCTGGGCTTCTCTAGGCCTCTGCTCGGCTGGGGCACCCTTCCCCCCCAGCGCTTGGCGTGGCTCACCCTCACTCACCTCCTCCAGGAAGTCCTCCTTCCACCCCCAGCCTGGACCGACGGCCCTCCTCTTCAGGCCGCATTACAAACCTCCCCCGCGCCTTCTGTTGCAGGCCAGGCCCCAACACCACTGCCTCTTCCGTTTATCCCTTCACCTGTTGCCAGGTGCTCAGTACGTCATTCTGGAAGGCTGGGAGGATTAATGACACACACCTGGAGGAAGCCTGGTTGCATCCATTCCTCCGGGCCCCTGACGGTGACTAATTCTTACATTTCCCCGAGCTAAATACCGACAATGGCTCCGAGCATCGTGCCAGGAGAGAAAGAAGAAATCACATCCCCGATGACGGAAGGACCCAAGTGGGCTTGTAACGGCCTGAATCACGGGTAACTGATTTGCTTGAGCTTTGGGAGACTTAAGAATTCATATAAAAGAATTTGGGGATTTAGAGTATATGTGTCTTCTGGGGTAGGGGGATCAACTACACTGACAATGTCTATACGTCAAATTCTATTACTTTGGGAAACAGTCTAACTTCAAAGACGTGCTTCCACGAGAAGCTGAGTCTGAACAGGAGCTAGTGACTAGTTCGGAGAAACCTGGGATGCGTGGGGATGGGGCCTCATGCCTGCTGTGAGTTTAGGATTAAAAACATTTTTTCAGGGACGCCTGGGTGGCTCAGTTGGTTGAGCGGCTGCCTTCAGCTCAGGTCATGATCCCGGCGTCCTGGGATCGAGTCCCACATCGGGCTCCTTGCTCGGCGGGGAGCCTGCTCCTCCCTCTGCCTCTGCCTGCCTCTCTGTCTGCCTGTGCTCTCTCTCTCTCTCTCTAACTAATAAATAAATAAAATTTAAAAAAAAAAACATTTTTTCACATAGATTTTTTCTTTCAGCTGGATCGCTGGATAAAGCAAGGAGGTAGGCAGGCCGGCATTTAGCACACCCGTTTTATAAACGAGGAAGCTGAGGCCCGGCTGAAGGCTAGGCCCCTTGGTGATTCGGTGGCAGAGCCGGCTCTCCGGATCACTGGCCCTCCCGCTGGACTTCAGGGCCCACAGCCTGGCGGGGGGTGCCCCCTCACCTGGCCAGGTGCTCTGCTGTCCCCACCCCGAAGTTCTTACACGTTTGAACCAAGAGCCCCGCATTTGCGTTGGGCCCTGGGCCCCGCCCATCCTGCAGCTGGTCCTGCTCCCCGCCCCATGGACTCCCCTTCCCTTCCGCCACCCCCGCCCCTGGAGCTCCTCTCTTCCTCCCCGACCCTGGGTCTGCAGCATCTCTGTGGGCGCCCCACACAGGTCCCGCTCGTGCCTGCCCTGGGCCCTGGCAGCCACTGGCGCACGGCCTCACATCCTGCAGGAGAAGATTCGTGTCGGGACTCCCAGTGCATCAAAGCCACAATTCTCTAAATGAGCTTCACTAAAACGAGAGGCTCTTGGGTTTTCTCAGACTGGATGCCATCAAGCCCACTCAGAATCCCAGGTTTCCCCTTTGCTCTTTGGCTGAGCTTCGGTCCACTTCCCGGCCCCCGGGTAGTCTCCAACCCTTGAGGCAAAAGAAACAAAGAGAAAGGAGTTTGGAAGGAGGAAGAGGGGGGAGAGAAAATGAAGAAACCTAAGCCTGTTCTGACTCTCCCAACCCGGAGACGCCCTCGTTGTCCTCAAGGCTTACAGCCATGGCAAGGGAGGGAGAAGATCAAACAGAATGTGGTCGCTTCCGCTGCTCATTCTCGAGGACTGTGCGTAGCAGAGCAAAAGAAAACGGCCATAGAAAGGACTGCTCGGGGCAGCCGCTGGTTGCTGGCCGTGACTGCCCTGTCCCCGGACCCCTGCCCCAGCCCGGCCGTGGCCACTCGGGGGCGCTACCAAGGTGAATGGCACAGCGCCAGGGGAAGGAGCCGATCCCCTCCCCAAACTTCTCTCTTCCCGACTGCCTTGAATGGTTTTTCTTGCTCAGATGGTCCCCAAATCCCGCTCCTTCCCTAAAATTCAAGCAGCCCCATGCTCGCCTCCCTCCATAATTGACTTTGGATGGATTCCACTTCCCGGACTGTGACTCTCTCGGTGCTCTCCGGAGGTCCATGAAAAGTCGATGTGTAACCATGCATAGAACACCAGTGAGAAAAACCCACAAATCAGAGAAAACTTCAAGATTTTTTTATTATGCATTTGACAGTATGTTCTGAGCATTGGCACAACGAATGAATTTCTCTCCAACATACCACCTTGCCGCAGAGCCAAACAGCTCACATGCGTTTTAAAAATGGGATTCAAGCTCTAAGGACTAGGAGTTTGGATTCAGAACACAATTTAAAATCTCTCTCCATACAGTGGCTTTACTTTTAACAGATCCACATAAAAGAACTAAAGTAAGGAACGGTCTCAAAATAAATAATTGCTTCTCTGCACTACACACCCCTGCTGGCAAACCAGTCCCTTCTGTTTCCTCACGACGATACTCACTTTTATACCCGCGATAACTTCGAAGATACTCATGGAGAACCCGACATTTGGTCAGGGCCACTGCTCCGTCCCCACCACCTTGAATTTCTCTGCAGGGTGAGCTGGGCGTGCCTCAAATGGAGGTTCTCCTCTCTCTGCTGGCGGGGGGCTGGGGCCTGGGGGCGGAGGGGCGGAGGGAGGGGGCTGTCCCTATTGGTGACATCGCCCCGAGTCCCTCTGTCAGATCCAGTAATCCTGGGCTGGCCAAAAGCACAGCCGGAGCGGATCGTGAGCTGCCGGGCATTACCCAGTGCTTGCCAATTATATAGATAAATAGGAATTTACGTAATTTACAAAGGGCTTGCATTTGTGACTTATTTTGAAGCCATTCCCCAAAGATCCACATTTATTCATGAAAGCAAATATTCTCCCAAATCGCCCTGAGCTGCAGCTGGCTGCCTTTACTGTGGCTCCCCGGGAAGAGGCCGGCGGTGCCCCGGTCTGACGACCCGCAAAAGGCACAGAAAGTCAGCCCCCGACCAAGAGCAGATTCTCAGCCACCCCCCGGGGTTCAAGGTGCACAGATACTCATGGACTCCTTTCCTGGTCGCAAACATCACAAGCGTCCTTCTTTTTTCTTTTTTTTTTAAGTTTTTTTTTATGTTTTTTTTTTAAGATCTATTCTTCTGGTGGGCACCACGCACAGCTGAAAATCTCTGTCTACATTTGATAAGCTTCACAGCCCTCAACTCCCGCAGAGCTACGACCTGCACCCCAAATTGACGCCCCGCGCCCTCCTGGCTCCCGCCGCGGGGCCACCCCACGTCAGGACGTGAATGTCGCACACCCCCGCCACCCACCGCATCGGGTACAAGGGGGTGCGTGTTCACATTTGCAAAGCCAGCTCAGAGCCCACTTCTCCTCCAGGAGAAGGTGAAAGCCAGCAAGTGGCTTTCCAACGTGCCATACTGCTCCACAAACAATTTCCTGCATGAAAGCCGAGCCGCGGGCGTCAGGCTCTGGGGCACATCTGGGATCATTTTACCCATTAGAGAAACCGGGTCCTTTGGATGGGGGTATTCTCGGGGTAAGGCTGTATTGTTAAGTGAGGACCCTCTGGGTGGGTTTTTCACCCCAGGGGCAAAACTCATTCCTTGACCTCCAAGAGGTGGGAATGTGAAGCGGGCAGGAGCAGGGACAAGGGCCCCTGAAACGGGGTGCCGCAGGCCTGCCTTGGCAGGGGCTCCTAAAACCGCAGAGCCACAGGCCGAACGAGGAACCCTGCCCGGGGAAGCAGTTGATGCTGGAAGCCTAAGGCCTGCTCACTTTGTCCATCCCTGACTTCAGCCTATCCTGGAGAAAGGGGTGAAAGACAGAAAGCAATGTGACACAGCAAGAGTCCCCACTGCCTGAAAAAGGTGACTTCTCCCCGCTCTCTCTCTACCCCGTTGCCTGCTTTGAGCTGAACCTTCTCACCAGTGCCTCTTGGCAATTTCAGAGCCTGCCATCGGCCCAGGAAGGTGTGAATCAACCACACTAGCAGACATGGCCGCTGGGAGCTGCCCTGCAGCCTTGGTCACGTCTTCGATTATCACAAGCTCGGGAAGGTGGCAAGCTTCCACTCTTGAGAATGTGTATCTGGAAATTACTAACTTGAGTCTCGTAGGAAAGCAGGGACCGTGGCTTATAAGAAAAGACGTTTCTTCCTGAGTAAATCTTCCTACAGGAGCTTTACATGAATTGCAAAGACCTGGAAGAACCACCTTTCCAGCCCCAGGGGGACGCACCTGCGCTACCTCCCTCGTCTTCTCGACCTTCAACAGAACAGCAACAGAGCAACAGCAAAAGCAACCTCATACTCTCTCCGTGCACGCCTCTCTCGCTTTCCTTGAATATACCGAGCACATTCCTACCACAGGACCTTTGCACTTACCGTTGTCCCTGTCTGAAATCTCTTCCCCTACCTCATCCCCCTGGCTCACCCCTTGACTTTCTGCAGGTCTCTAAGCCAACGTCACCTGCTCAGGGAGCCCATGCTGTCCACCGGATCCCAAACTACAACCACTTCCTATCCCGACCCAGCCTTCCTGTTGTCCCTCACACATCTCACTCTGTTATTTCATGTACAGTGGTCCCCTCTTAGCCATGGTTTTAGTCACCCGCTGTCAGCCACGGGCCAGAAGCAGGCATCCCTGCTTCTGACACTGTCAGAGGGTCCCCAGTAGCCTCGCGCTGTGTCACAGGCCTGCGTGTCCAGCTCACTCTCCTCTCCACACAGCATCTTATCATCCCCTCCTCACAAGGAGGCCGAGTGCAGACCAAAATGTTTTGAGACAGGGAGACCACATTCACATAACCTTTATTACAGCAGACTGTTTTGCTGCTTCTGGTCTAGGATGGGTTATTGTCGTCACTCTCTCCTGTTGCCCAATTTATGAACCATGCTTTCCCAGAGGTGTGTACATGAAGCAAAAAGCACAGTACAGATGAGGCTCGGTGGTGGCCGTGGTTCCAGGCATCCACGGAGGGCCTAGGAACGTAGCCCCACGGATAAGGAGGGAGACTGTAACTGTTGGCTGCCCGCTTCCCCACTATTTAAGTTCCACAGAGCCAGACCCTTTGCCTCACTCCCTGCTGTCCCCGACTTCTAGAACAGTGCCCAGTGCATCACCGGTGCACCATGTCTCTTTGCTGAATGAATGCATGAGCAGATGAATAAATGATGCAAAGGATGGATGGTTTTAATCACATCCCGCCCTCACTGAGAGGAGCAAGAGTTTGGGGTGAGAAGAGCAAAAAAGGAAAAATGACCAAAAAGGCAAGGCTGGGACCAACTGGGGCCTGGCTCGAGCTCTCCTCGGGCCTCTCTCTGCTGCCTCGCCCGCCCCCTCCTCTCTGTTTGGAATTTGGGTGCCCAAGGGTCTCCCTGGATGCCTAGATTTGCACTAACTTGGAAAGCCTCCTGTATACTGAACACGGTTTAATCTTCCCTTGATCAGTCCCTGTAGGAACCCAAGCCACCTCCAGGCTATTATTATGGACATAAATTACCATCCCATTGCAGATGTGCGGGCTAGCCATTAATAACAATTCCTGATTGATAGAATGACAAATAAACCCAGTCTGGCTGCAGGAAACCCTCAGAATCTCTCACACAAAAAAGACAAGCAGGTTAAAAAATGAAAAACAAAAAACCAGTGGGGGACACAGGGGCCTTACTGCCAAGCCAAGCTGCTGTAATTCACCGCTCTCCAGAATCAGCTGCTGCAAAGAAGAAATGATTTTTTTTTTTTTTTTGTAATGACCACATGTTTCTTCTGGAAAAAGTGACACCTGGGCCCAGGTAGATGAGCCGGGGGTGTTGGGGTGAGGGAGGGTTGTCTCTGAGCAGCAGGCCAGCTAGCTGTGTCTGGGCTGGGCCCAGTGAAGTCCAGAGCCAGCTGTCACGGCTCCAAAGCTGCAAGGGATGCAAGGGGTCAATTCTATGACAAAGAGTGGCTGCCCAGGGGCCAGGCAGTGACAGTGACTGTCCACAGCTCCAGCCTGCTCTGTCCCCAGAGATAATCTACCAAAGGCCCTGTCCCCTGTGGATGCAGCACCCGTGCATGCTGGGGCTCCCACCGGCTGTCCTCACGACCACATGCCACCCTCACATCCTCCATGTCCCCAAGGGTGTGACGCCTCAGAAATCTGTTTCACCTCCTTGGACGCAGGCCTCCGTTGGCACCACTGGCTGGCTCTTCTTCTTGGTCAGGATTTGTTGCTGTCCTTGAGGTCCTGTGGGAGGGAGAGCTGGTTTTAATGAATCGACCCGCATTTCCATGTGGCTGGTGTTTCGGTGCCAAATTAGGACTTCCTCTTCCCCAGCAGTGGGGACATTAGTGCACTCCCCAGGGATGGCATCTCGGGTGGGGTTTCCCAAGGTTGAGCACACAGGGGGCAGATTCCTCCCCAAGCACAAAGTCGACTCGATCCTCAGTTATTCAACGGATGTTACGAAGCCAAGAAGAAAATGAGGTTGGCACTGGGCTTTCGGACAGAGAATCCGGGGTCCCTGACCACAGTGGCACCCACCCATTTGAGCAAATGCCACCTGGGGTCTGCTCATTTACTCAGGTCCACACAGATTCGCAAACTTCTCCTTAGCTGCCAGAGTAGGCTACAGGATCTCAAACTCAAGGGCCCCTGAGGTCCCCAAAGTGAGGTGAGGGGTAATGCACGTGGATGCGTGAAGCACGTCTCCCCAGATGGGAGCGGCTCCCACGTGGTTCCAGCCTCTACAGGCCAGGAGGGAGGTGGGGCCCCGTGGGACCAGATGGTCCCATGTGCTGTTTTGGAAGAAGCTAAAGATACACATTTGGCAGGGGTGGGTAATTCTTCAATCTTAAATGTTGGCGACTTATGCAGATTTTGGCAAAGTGCTGGGCAATCCAGAAGTGTGTCTGGAGACCAGACACCGCTGCGGCCACGCTCCGGGCTCTGTTCTGAAAGGGACCAAGAGGGCTGGACCCACCTCCTGGAGCCAAGGGCATGCTTGTGACCACGCCAGCCACGGCACAGCCCCGCCCTCCCAGGTCCCACCCCCGGCCCCGCCCCCAAGCCCCACCCCACCCTCACGCCACATCACACCCCACCCCATGCAGCAGCTCTTCTGGCCTCGTCTCACTCGCCGGGAACTCCAGATCTGCGCGGATGAGTGTGACAGGGCATCATACCTGCTGACGGCCAGGGTGCGGGCGCAGAAGTGCCAGCAGGCGCTGTCCTGGCTCTGCGCACAAGAGCAGCGCAGGGTCCACTCGGAGGGCTGCGGGCTCTGCGGGAACGGCCCTGTGGACCTCCTTCCCCGGAAGCTTCCTCTATAATTGGACAGTCCATAGGGCACGGTCTGTCTGCAAAGGACAGAGCAGCGTCAGGGCCCCGCGTGGACACACACGCCAGGCCTCCCCACTCGGGGGGGAGTCCTCGTGGGGCTGGCTGCAGCTGGGAGACCGTGGACATGGCTAGAGTGGTGGGGCGCAGCCACACCTCCAGATCTGGTGTCCAAAGACTTCCCCACGCTGGGGGAATGAGGAAGACTGCAGGCAATCTTTACCCCCATTTTCCCCAAGCCCCACAAAAGGGCCCTGTGGTCCAGGGGACAGGGAGGTGGGGCGCCCTGGGGGAGGAAAGGTCGTCACTCCCCAGGGTCCACCCTCTCACACTTTCAGTGTGCCCCCAGTCGGGAGCCCTTGGAGGGCAGTTCTGGGTTGTCTTCCTGTACCCGGCCTGGCACAGGGACACTGCGGTGGAAGCACAGGCGCGGACAGAGCGCGTCCTCCCTACTAGTAAGAGGCCTGCCCAGCCCCCAGCCCAAGGCCGGCCAGCCAGCCGTGCTCTGCAGGCCTGATGCCCACTGCCTTCTGTGCACACGTCCCCGCGTGGTCCACACTAACTGGAATAAGCAAGTGTAACTCCAGGCGCATCCTGGTCCCAACGCCGCGTCCTCAAAGACACACACATCAAGAGGACCCCTGGGCACCCTGAAGACACAGCCAAGCCAGAACTGGCCTTGGGAAAAGGCTTATTTAAAATGTCTTTAAGTCTTGGGGCGCCTGGTTGGCTCAGTGGGTTAAGCCACTGCCTTCGGCTCAGGTCATGATCTCAGGGTCCTGGGATCCAGCCCTGCATCAGGTTCTCTGCTCGGCGGGGAGCCTGCTTCTCTCTCTCTCTCTCTCTCTGCCTGCCTCTCTGCCTGCTTGTGATCTCTGTCAAATAAATAAATAAAATCTTAAAAAAAAAAAAAAGTACTTTAACAAAAAAAATAAAAAAATAAAAAGTCTTTTAAGTCTGGAGCTCTTTACCCATCTCTTTTATGGTCGGAGCTGGGAGGAGGGTGATGGTGTCGTCTGGGACAATTAACATTTATCTGTCTCTTACGCTTGTGTTCATCCAAAACATCACTCCAGAGAAGGAAGAAGACTGCCAGGCGGCAGCGTGGTGGGAAAAGTTAAAAGCATATGCTTAATTCATTAGCACTATTGAACAGGACTGGGGGACAAATTGCTAATTACCAGAGGAAACTTCTGTGGCCAAGTTACTGTTCCAGCAGGGCCGGGTTTTCCAAGAGGAACCACCTTGGTTTCTGTGACACCCCTGGGGCATCACCAATCATGTGTCTCAATGGGGGTTCTGACATCCTCTCTGTGTTTTCAAAATAAAATCAAATTGGATTTACTTTAATTTGAAACACACACCAAGGAGCATTTCAGGGGGCTGGGGGCCGAGGGGGTCGATGGCAACACTCCGTGACTGTGACCGATGCTCTGAGCCAACTTTGCCCTGCTGGGTTGGAGGCCAGGGTGAAAGGCGCTGCCACCCCGTTCCCTTGCTCATGTTCTGCCTTGTGCGGGGTTCCCTCCTGATCAGTATGAGGACGGTTCCTCCCGCCCTCGAGGAAGACCTGAGGTTGAGCAGTCTGTTTCCCCAAAATGGAGAAAGCAAGCAGGGTACAGTCCTGGTCTGAGCTGAACCTGTGCTAAAACCCCATTTCTTCTCAGGAGCAGGGCTGGGGGGTGGGTGGCAGAGGGGCAGCCCAAATACAGACCCTGCTGTGAGCCAGGATTTGGCTAAAGGTGGATGTTTCCAGTAACAGGGCCACATCAGAGCTCAAAGTGTCGACATTAAACCCAGTCCCCGTTTTCGTGGTGAAGATTACACACAGGAATAACCACGCTCCCATTTTTCCATCAACAGCAAGACCTGCAATTTTGAAACTGCTGTCAGCTGATTGTGCATTTGCGTGTGCAGAGCCACTCGACTTCAGTGAAAACACTCCAGAGTGCTTTAAGTAAGGAAACGAGGCAAGGAGGTATTTGTTAATAGAGAAATGCAAAGGCTTTCTCAGCAGCCAAATGCGAAGAGCTCATACGCAAATGAGCCCTTGCAATTTTCAGAGTGTGTACAGAGAGCTCCCCTTCCCCACAGGCAGGCTGAGAACCCCTGCTCCAAGCACTGGGGGCCAGGTGTGCTTTCAGGGGACTGGCCTCCGGAGGGGGTAGGGGAGATGAAAGCCAGCAACTGGAGGGTTTAGAGGTGGCCCAGACTACAGAAGAGCCTACCTCTAACAGGGCTCCAGTCCAATGAGGCCCACCACCCATGGGTCAACAGTTCAAAGGTCTTAAATAACCTCTTAAATAAGACAGTTCCAGCTGCCTACCTGAACAAACATGGCTTCCAAACACCTTGGAAGTCCAGGCATGAATCTAGACTCCGGGGGCTCCACGGAGTTCGAAGTTGGAACGTGGCCACCCAAGGACGCCGAGCACCCTGTCTTCCACCCCACTCTATCCTACGCCAAGGGGGCCTCATCCACCCCTTGGCCACCCTGTGGACTTTGGGATCTGTCTGGAGCCCTGTTCTGTTCCTTGGTGTCAGATTCTGGAAGAAGACACCCACCTGCAAAGGCCCTGGGAGTGGGCTCAGGGCCATTTGGATAAAGGATTCCAGGATCCCCAACACCAGAGACTCGGTCTAGAAGGGGTATTTTCTAGAAGGGACTTTTAGTCCCACAGAGCGGGAGACATGGCCAGGGGAGGATCAGAGGCAGCCCTCGAACACACGGGGCCCAGGGCAGGGGACTCCACTGTTTGGAAGTCACTGTGGGCCACCCCTCCTCAAGAGCAGAAGGCCGGTCTTCATCTTTTGTACCGCTGTGGACCCCGCGCAAGACTGAGCAGATGAAGGCTGCTGACTGAGGAACAGGTAGTAATCTGGACTGTAAGACTAGATTCTTTCCAACCTGAGAAGTTCAAGGACCACAAAATGCATTATAAAAAATCTCCAACATGGGCCAAGCATCCCACACGTGCGTATGTATGTGTGTGTCTCCAGCACTGTTCTAAGTGAGATGGGGAGACGGAAAGGTGTTCAGGAGTTCGTGCAATACTGGGCTTGAAACCAGGCAAAGGAGACATTACAAGTCAATGTACACAGGTATGTGCAAGGTGCTCAGAGAAAGGTGAGCCGGCGACTCCGTTACTAGGCTGTAAAGCCCTCTACACGATGATCACTGCCCCTCTGGGCAGCGTCCTGATATAGGACAGACTGCGCGTAGAACAGTTAGGGAGACGCTAGCAGTGAATTAGTGATAGCTCTCATTGTTGTGTACCTGGTCTGGGAATTCAAGGGACTTGTCGTCGGGCAGGAAAGCGCCATCCACAGGCCAGTGGCCTGCATTTCAGATGCATGACCAGGAAAGGAGTCAGAGCAGGGCCGTTCTGTGCCGCCCTTCCTCCAGGCTGCTCTAGCTGCACGGACCCCCAAGAAGCACTTGGACTTGGTTTATCTTGGTGCCCTTTCTCATGTTTTAATGAGAACTGGAAGTGACCTAACAATGGAACAACGAAAATGAAGTCAAACCGCGGGGAACCTGGGACCAGCAGGCTCTCCGACCAGTCAGTGTAGCTACTGTTGAACAGCAGGGCTTGGAGGATGCGATTCTTGGTAAAAAGTAGGCAGCTCTCGCGTCTGCTCATGTTCCAGCGATAACACAGAGCTCCATACGAAAGAGAAGCAGATGAGAAGATCAATCCAAATGCTCTTAGACAAAACAACATAGCCTTCCAGCATACCTACATATGCGGCGTCTAGCGTTGTGTGTCTCTGTGTAATAAATCGTCCCCCAACCTACGTACATTCATTATTGATCAGAGACGGCGATGCCAGAGTCTTATTTATCACAGCGTTCCTCATTTACCGCTCTCCCCAAATGTCATATATAAATGTTATTAAATACGAAACTTCCAGATCCCCCGTATTCATTCTTCATCTGCATATCACACTGACAGCACTCGATTTCTCTCTGCAACAAGTTTTTAAATAAGGAAAGTTGGCTTTTTTTTTTAAGATTTTGTTTTTAAGTTCAGTGTTGCCTGTTCAGAAATGAATTAATTATCTCCATCTTTCTGATCAGGGAACTGGCTTCTATACCTGAAGTTTAAAGGAGAGATACAGACATCCATCCACCAAGGCCGGCCAGAAGCAGCCAAAGGAGACTCACTGGTCAAATTCTCGTTTCTCCAGAAAGTTTAACAAACTGTCATTGAAAACCCAGTTTTTATCCACCCCCTCCAACCCCGCCGTGTCCCTTAATGAGAAGCATGCTACAAGTCCCTGCCGAGTGCTTTTCGATGTGCAGGTACTGGACCAGGCTCTGGGGGAACGCCCACGAACCAGACAGGTGGGCCTCCACACACACAGCTTTAAGCTACTCTAGGGGTTAGCAAATTAGCATTTTACGGGTTTCATCCAATCAACAGAGAGTTGTTATTGTTTAATTTGAAAATTCCACACAAACATCCCAACTTGCAGCTTCTCCAGAGCAAGTGGGAGCTATGCTCACTCCAGCCCCGCTCTCCAACACGGCAACGATCGTCTGGAGCGAGCGCCGAAGTCACAGATGTGTCATGAACACCTCCCTTTGCCCCAACCCCTGCTCCTCCCAGTGTGTCTACACCTTCCCTTCTTGCTCCCTCCTGTCACCTGCCTGACCCTCACGGGGCATCTGAGTTTACCCCCCAGTCTGGTGAGCTGTCCCGTTGGGCAGAGCCTGACGGGTCATACGATGGAGGGACAAAATCAGTCCTGGATACTATTTTTATACACATAGTTGTTTGCAATTTTAAGAGCCCACGTTCGGGCTGAAGGCCTCTGCAACAAAGAGACGGTTTTCACCTCAGTCGGAAGGCCAACTCGACGGCCTACTTCCTTTGTTCACACTCTTCCTTCTGAAATGGGAAAAGCAAAAGCAGAATCACCAGAGGGCCCAGGAGACATACGGGACAGCAGGTGGGACCCTGCTGACTGACCCTATAGCAGAAGGGGATAGAAAGGACTGTCCTGCAGGCAGACAGGCACCAGCAGCCATCAGATACCTGCGACCACTCCCCTGACAAGCAACTTCTCAAGCCCGGTGCACTTTCCGATGACGGCTCCGTTTCAGACTTTATTAAATTCCTTCTGTGGCAGGCATCACTGACCTGCTCTCCCGAGCGGAGAAACAGCCTCTTGGGCAAGGAAGAAAGTGTGGCTCACCTTCACTCACAGCCTTTGTCCCCTTAACAGGAAAGAAGTGTCAGGCGAGAGCTCTGTTCTGACCGCTACGACAGGAGGGGTCACTTCCCACAGGGCGTGTGTGTCACTACACGCACGACTCACTTCCACAGGCAGCCGGTGCACCTGCTAAACACAAAGGCCAGGAGGCCAGAGGCACCAGCTCAGAGAGGGGAGCACCACTCTCCAAGGACTTGAAAGCCCAGAATTCTCTAGTGCCCAAGACCGATAGAATTCTCTAGAGCCTGAGGCCAACATTGGTGGTCGCTTTTGTCCCCTGGAATCCAAGCGCTCCCTTTTCCTTGGGGAATGATCCCTCCCCTCCATCCATGTGCCTCACCTGCTCCTGTCTAAGGACTCACCAGGTGACACCAGCTGGGCAAGTGAGACCCCCGTCTCTCCCAAGATGCCTGAGCAAGGCAACTCAACATCCAGAAATACTCTGGAGCTGCTTGCCCGGTGCCCTACCCTGCCCTGTCCGTCCGTCTGGGCCCCCAGTCCCGGCTCCTCTCCAGCTGCTGGGGCAGCTCTGCCCTGTCCGTCCATCTGGGCCCCCAGTCCCGGCTCCTCTCCAGCTGCTGAGGCAGCTTCTTCCTCTCAGTCCGTGTCCTCCCCATAAACGTCTCTGACACCATGTGAGCTAGACTAGGTCTTCTGTGGCTTGTGACCAGTGAGGGCTAGCTGCTCCAGAACTCACTCTCCTGAGACTAAAGTGACTGTAACCTCTTGGATTTAATAGCAAGATCCAGAGCATCTCCAGCTGCTGGAGACGAGCGGAGATTTTCTTCATTGCGACAAAACACAAAAGGGGGGTTCGGAATCAGGACAAAACTCAGCAAAGGAAGCTGGCTGGAGCCCTTCCTTCCCAGGTGTGCCCCTGTCAAATGTTTGCTTTGGATCATCCTATCCTTTGGGCAGGTGAAAGCGAGCATCCCCTGCACTCTCCTCTGTCTGAAGATGCTCAGAGCCCAGCCCCAGACCAGCTGACCAGCTCAGAAGTCATGCCCTCCCGTGAACTATTCCTTGTCCACTCCTCAAATGCTTGTGCAAGTCTGCAAGCCAGGCCTCGCGCCAGACAGCCCACAGGGGGCCCTTACAGCCTCCAGGAAAGAAAACAGGCCAGGAAATACAGCTCCTCAGCGACCTTGTTATACAAGCAGAAAATACACACATGCTCTCCGGTTCTAAGGCCGACTCTGCAAACCTTACACTCACAAACAATGTAAAGTGAACTGGGAGTTTGCAGCTTTGCTTCCACTGCAGAAAATCCATGCATCTTAAAGTTGGAAGACCCCAAGCCAGAGACTGCTCACCCCACCACCCAGCCATGTGAAAAGTCCCCTTCCCGCAGCCCCCCAAAATAGCCAATGATCCTACAGTATTTGGAAACGTCAAACTGAGCAATGGGCTATGTGTTGGTGGTTAACTTTTGGGGGGGTGCTACTCCCCCACCAAAGGGAAAAAAATGTTAGAAAGTTTGGATGTATCCAGGACTTGGCTGTTTGGGACTATTACAATAATCAAAGGCATGTTCCGAGTGTGTTTGAGCACTGAGCCCCACCAATCAGAGCCAAGAATGAGGGTCGACTCTGCATCTGTACAGCGAGTATGGCTTGCTTCTTGTGCCCCGGGGTCAGCAACATTGGACCTTTCCAAGCAGAAGCCAGGACCCCAAGGGCAGCTGACATGGGGGTGCTCAGGAAAGCCTCAGAATTTCAGCAATAACTGTGTGTCGAATGAATAAGGGAAGGAAGGAGTGAGGTCTGAGTTAGCCCTTACTTCTGGTCCACACCCCATCTCCCATATGTACTGATTTCTTGACTGACTTCTTGGACTTCTACTGTTGCCCTCAGCTGGCCCATCTCAGAGGGATTTTCCTGGAGAGAAGATGTCTTGAGATGGAGGGGAAGAACAAGGTGCTCCTGGCAGCCACCCGGGGGCATGAGGGAGAAACCAGGTTGCACAAATGGCCAAGTCCTTAGAGGGGAGACAAGCTTCATGAGACGAAGCCAGGTTTCTGGTCCAAATGGAAGACTAGCTCAGTGAGAGTCCCCAAGGAGCACTTGCCCTCGGGGCCCGGGAAAGGAAAAGGCTGGCTGGGCCTCGGAAACTGTCCGGTTCCATATTCCACCTAGAGATTCTCAAACCCCTGTGTCCCCAGGTCTCCAAACCGCAGGGCTGCTGGAGCAGGCGTGACCCTTAACTCCGGCAATAAAACCGTGGTAAAAGGCGGGGTCCCTGCCCCCCAGGCCAAGGCGCCGGGTATCACCACCTGTACTGGTAACGCTTCTGCCTAGACTGCTCTGTCCTATCACCATACAGACAAGCTTAAAAATAACACCCAAGCCACAGACTTTCTCACGCCCGCCAGCTCCCTCTAGAACACAGGCGTATCCCCCCTGAACAGGGGCACACGCCCACTCAAGGAGATTCGGAGGCACGAGGGGTCCAAGAAAGGGGAACAGAAAAACGCTCCACGTTTGCAGGGTGGTGTGCGATCGCTGAGAGTTATGGCTCAAACAAGAAGCTGGGGAACAGGCCCCAACACTATGTGGGGAATGAAACCGCCCATGGATCAGCTGGTTCCCCTCCATCTGGCGTGGCCCCAGCGTGTGCACAGGAGGGAGTAAGGCTGGAGTTTCTCTCCCCAGCTCCCCCCACCTTGACCCTAATGGATTCCAGGTCCAATGTAGGCAATACCACGTCTGTCTGGCTTGGCCTCATTAGAAGTTTATGCAAAGCTGCAGACAGACGTGGCTCAAAATAGTTCCCAGCCATGGAAAGAGTGACCATAAATAAGGAGCAGGTACTTTTTTTAAGATGGGGGGAATTTGCAGAGGGGTAAAAAAAGAAAGTACAGACACCATCCCACATCCTTGAAATAATCCGCAGTAAGCAAGAGAAGAAGACACTCCTGCTAACTGTTAATAGCTTTCACCAAGTGCTACCGAACAAAGACACACTCACCAGTGTGACTCGAACAAAGAATCCTTCTCTTCCGAATCTAGCTGTTGGCGTCCTTGGGTCCTGTCCGTATGATAGCACTGATGTACTGATCACTCACCTCAAACGAAGAATACCCGAGTCCCTATCGATACGGGCTTTAGCCCCATACAAGAACCCGATGCTGAGGCCCGGGCAAGGTGAGGGAGACGGGGCGGGCACACACGATGTGGGATCCTGCCTTTATCACTAACGTTGACGTTTTGTTGATGATGAATTTTCTGCTTTAAATTAAAAAAATATATATTGCGTTAAAAAAATATTGCATTAATATTCATTTATCTTGACTACGGACTCTTGGGCAAATCCCTGAAGACCGGACCTAGGGCAGTGTGTTTACCAGGCCTCACCTCGACCCTACAAAGAAACCCAAGGAAAACAGTCCGAGAAAGACACACACACCTCTGCTTCCTCGCTGGCCTGCTTCTGACTTTTGGCAGAGCCCTTACGCTCCCCGAGTCATAGGTGGGGCTGTCCCTACCCGGGGCCACTCGTGCCATTGTCAGGTTGGCCTCCGTGCCCCTCGTGGACTCCTGAAATGAGTCTGTTTCATTTTTTTGAGTTCCTGGGCCAAGCCACGGGGCTTCCTGGCTGCCCTGTTCCAAGGTTACTGTCCCTTGAGATGTCCTGCTCAAGTCAGTCCCAAGCAGGCCACCAGAGAAGAGAAGGTCTACGCCCCCGGCCTTCAGACACATTCTCCAAAACCTCTGGGCTCCCCCAGGCTCCCAGTGGCACAGCTGAGGAGGGCAGCTGGATACCCCGTCCCGCTGTCAGTCCATGCGAGCAACACTTGCCAGGGACGTGGGAGTTTCGGCGCACCCCGGACAAGCCGCTCTTCCTTCGCAGTGAGGGGGCTCCTATCCAAGCAAGGCGAAGTGTGTGTGTCCCAGGTGAAGGACCTGTTTCGTCATCAGAAACATGACGCAGAATGAGAGCGGGTCGCCTCGCCGTGCCGGAGGCCGAGCAGTGCTTTTGCAGGGCACCTGGGGTACGAAAGGTGCGTGGAGATGCTGGGGGTCCCGCCGGCTGAGGCGCCGGAGCGGAGCGCGGGCCAGGCTCCGACACAGCCGCGGGGCCTCCTGGAGGAAAGCGCCGCTGGCTCCCAGCTTCCTTTGTTTTAAATTCTTGCAGGAATAAACCACACCAGGGATGTCAGAGCCTTTCACCTGCCTTCAGATTTAAGGCCAAGTTCCCGGCTGCGCGGTCCTTTTCATGTAGCAGAAACGCAGACTCTCCCCGCGGGTCACGCTGGGTCAAGCCCTCCGGTCCAAGCCTTCTTGCTACAAAGGAAATGGCCCCTTGCCTCAAGTCACTCTCTGTCGCTGTGGGGACTGGCTGCGCTTCGGCCCGCCTCCTCTCCACTCCTGCACCCTGCACGCCTCCTCTCCACCCCTGGCCTCCTCACACCCACCCCGGGACCCAGAAGGGGGCTCTTGGTCCCTGTCACCCCTACAGTGGGGTCACCTGGTGTGCGCCGACCTCTCCAACTAACTGAAATTTAGCCTCGAGGCCCTCGACTTGTAAAGCCCCATCTTGTCTGAAATGTCTTCCGAGACTCGCTACCTGAGCTCAAAGCTGGGATCTAAACATTTACCGGATTTTGAACAACACAGAAATGGTTGCGCGGGGAGACAACCTCACACAAAGTCCAGCAAAACCGTCATTGGTCAGAACCCCGTGTCCAAACTCATGTCCCATCTGGCCAACTGCTGCCTCTCCTGGGTCCTGTGAACCAGTGTGCCCGCGGTCTCCTCCACACCCCGGGATGGGGTCCTCCGTCCATAAACCCCAAGGCTCGGTGTTCACGCCAGGGAGCCCCCGAGAACGCAGACAGACCCCCCTATAAACAGGGTCCACGCTGATCATTCAAATTATGCCGCCAATGGAGGGAGCCCCAGGCCAGGGCCCACTGAGAACACGAAGCCCCAAGCATTGCAATGATTTACTAAGGGGAGAGCCGAGCAATAGGAAACAGGAGGGGCAGAAAGGGCGGGACCAAGTCTCCTCAAACCTGGACCGACCTTTGGCCAGAGCGTCCTTATCAATCTACTTATCAGCGGCCGGTGGCGGGCACACCTTTACCCCAGCTCTGTACCCCGAATGCTAATGGCATCTAACAGACCGTCTACCGAGCTGGCTCCGCGCCACTCCAGGATCCGGATGCAATCCCGGGTGGATGGTCCCAGGAGGAGGCCTCAGCAGTCCTGTGGAAAGCACTTCCTCCTTGCCGTCGCCCTCCAACCTCAGAATGGGGTGTGGCAGGCCAGGCCTTGGCCCCAGTGGGTTTACTCAGCCCCGAGACCTCACAGTTATCCCGATGGTCCTGTCTTCGTGATGCTGAGCGCTCACCAGATCACACGTCTTCACTCTGCGTCCACACTGCCCACCATCATCACCGTCGTGGTCATTCACGGCGCTCAGATCCTCACAATAGCCAGAAAGACTTGGTCCCTCTGCTGGAGCAGCTGTGTCTCTGGCAACAGGGCTCCCGGTCCGGACTCATGGGCCGGGGGATCCCACGGTGCGGGGGGACAGCTGGCTTTGTAACCAGCAGGCGGCAGGGGTTCCGGATCCATCCATTTCACTGGAACACTCTAACATTTGGAATGCCCCTTCTTGGAAATGTGAATGTTACTTTCTTGAACAAACAGGGGCAGAGATGAATCTTTGGTATTGTTGCCTTTTTGTGGCAAAATACATTAAAACACAAGTTTCAATGTTTTTTTAATTACCATTATTTTTTTTAACCCTACTTCTTTGGGGAGGAAAAGAACCCAAAACAAATGTCATTCTTGCTGGACTGAGTCCAAGAGGCATGCTGTGAAGAAGCCAGCGTGGCGAGCAGGTTGGTCATCTTGTGAGGTCACCATCCCAGCCAGACTGGCATTGACGCCTCACCCCCGGGCGCTGAAAGCGGGGATAGCACAGCCAGGCCACTCAGCTTGTTAGCCAGGACACAGCACAGTGCCTGGCTCTGGCGTCTTGGGGGCTGGAGACCTCTGAGTTTCCGCCACAGCAGAGATGGCAAACATCCCCAACACTCTTTTCAGAAATATATTCCTCCTGGCCAGCTCACACAGCTCCGAGCTTTGCGTGGAAAACACAGTACCCACCCCAGCACTCGGTGCCTCTCCCTCATTCTGGGCTTGGAGGGATTCGCAACTGACAGGTTCTCTTAATTCTCGGGAGCGGAATGGGAGGAGCACAGAGGAGCTGCGTGCTGGGTGCCCTGCAGCTCCGCCGGCCGCTGGATGCGGGGCTCACCCTCCCGCCGGGTGTATGGTGGCCAGAACAGTGGGATTAATTTTATGTGTCAATGTAGCTGGGCCGCCCGAGCCCGATGTTTGCTCCGTGCCAGGCTAGATGTTGCGGAGAAGGTATTTTTTAGATGGCATTCAGATTTAAATCAGTAGACTTTGAGGAAAGTAGATTACCCTCCACGACATGGGTGGGCCTTGTCTAATCCGTCAAAGGCTCTCGTGGGAAAAACTGTGGTGCCCGAAGAGGGAGGAATTCTGCCTGAGGGCCTGAGCCTGCAACACCATGGGCTGTGTAGGTACGTGTGTGTATTTACACACACGTGTCTGCACACCACAACATCCTGTGAGTTCTGTCTCTCCAGAGACCCCAACCATTCCCATGACTCCTGGTTTTCAAGGACTCGGGGAGAACGGTCCCAGGTGTACAAGCGTGTAAGCACGGGAACTACTTGTCCATGACGTCTCCCTTGTCGTCTTATTCTTGGCACACTTTCCTTGATCGTAAGATCAGATGTGTTTTTTTTCTCTGATTGGGAGTTTTGTTTTTGTTTCTGTTGGCAAGAGGGGTGTTACCAGGGGGACGAGTGGGAGCTCCCTTACACGGCCAAAGAAAGTCATGAAAACCACACAGTGCCACAGACCAGCTGTGGCCTCAGCCGCTTCCAGAGGCCCAGGATACATTTGGTTCCCCTTTGGGACCACAGACTTTCTGGAGGCCACAGTGGAAATCATGGGCAACTTCCCTGAAAAAACCCACATTCCCACATGGGTCTCTTGGGCTGTTCGGGCCTCTGGAGAACATCCATTCGCCCTGAAACAAGAAGCCTCATTTCTGGGAGAAAGCTCTGCAGACCAGAACCCAAGCGAGAGTGAAGACAAGCAACAAGCTCCAAGCAGCAGGACCTCAGCGGGAGTCAGCCAGCGCTCCCGAACGCCTAGTATGCACTGGGGGCCAGCAGAGAGCACTGGGCAGCCTCAGGTCTGGAAGAGGGGCTCACTTACTTGTGATGTGAGGGAGCCAGAGATCCTCAGCTCTCACACCCAGAAGATACTTTGGGACCGCCTGGTCTCCCGGGCCCTCGCCAGATGCCGACTGCACTAAGATGCACGAAGGCTCTGGGCAGTACCTTGCGTCCCACCTGCAGTCTTCAGGTCCTTACACGCAGCGTGAGTGACCACACTCCCGGGACTTCCCGCAACCCTGCAAATGTCCTCTCGAGGTAGAGTAGGGCTGTGGGGTCTGTCGTCACATGAAAGGATGGGCAGAAGGAAGAAAGACACAAAGAGCTGAAAATTCACCCAAGGTCAAGCCTCTCAACATAGGCATGAGGTTCAAGAGCCCTGCACTTCCCAGCGTGGCCAGCGGCAGGGCCCGAGTGCACATTACATGCTGGAGAAGTTTCCACAGACCAGGAGGGTCTGCAGCAGGAGGTGGGTACGGGAACGACAGGAACCCAGAAGAGACCCCATCACTCTCCACTGTTGTCCCGTCCGCTCAGTTCGGCTCTTTCATTCTTCCATTTCTCCAGAGGCCCACGTTCCCTTTTCCTAGAGCCCATTTTCTCACAGCGCAATCTTGTCCACGATGTTTAAAGATAGCAAATGGACCTGTCTACAAATCTATCCAGTTTGGGAAGGAAGGAAAGAAAGGGAAGGAGAGAGACGAGTGACGGGCGGGACGGGGGAGGAAGGAAAGAGAAAGAGCATCTGGAAAAATCTTTCTTAACGAAAACCGCTCTGCTGGTCTAATTTCAAACTGCTCGTCTGGCTGTTGTCATTTTTGTTGTACACAGAACTCTCAACACCATCTTTAATCCTTCTTTCCTAGTGTTTAAAATGAATCAGGGTCAGGAAAGAGGGGAAGAGGTCAATCAAGCTGTTGGGGCGGGGTGGGGGGAAGTCAGCAAGTTGGCTTCCCCGGGAGAAGTCAGAGGCCCCCGGCTTCATACAAGACAACTTGGAATCAAGAGCGAGGGCTTCAAACAGATCAGAGGGTGTACGTGGAGCCTCTTGGGTGCATTTCAAGCCCTCGGTCCTCCAGCCGGTGCCACGAGCCTGACCACAAGCAGAGAGTGGAGGTAATCTCCAAACCCTGTCCTCTCTCCCGTCCTTCTCTCCTCTGTCCCAGGCCCCCATCCCTAACGCAGCTGGCTTTCCCTTCTTCTATAGCCACAGCTTGGGACTTGAGCAAAGGCAAGACTCAACCCTGTGCTGCCTGCCCTGAATTCTGGATCCCGTGAAGATATACGCTGGCCAGATCACAACACCAGGAGGGTAGGAATCAGAAAGGACAAGTGTCCGAGGGATGAGGGCTGCAGAAGAGGGGACCCTGATTGTTGTCTGAGAGAAGCCCATCAGTGGCCCCTCCCCCACCGCACAGCACTTTCTTCTTCCTGGTGAAGAGGAGGCTGCGTCCTCCCTGCTGTGGGCTGACTATGCTTACTGGAGCCTGAGTAGACACAGCCTGGTGAGTGAACTCTGCCATCTGCATCAGCTACATAATGTGGGGAGCCCAGGATAAAATGCCAATGCGGAGTGTCTGGTTCAAAAAGTGTTAAGAATTTCAAGACAGTATTAAACACAGTGTGGGTCCTTCCCAGCCTGGGACCCTGAGCAAGGGTCAAGGTGGTTTCGTGAAACCAGTCCTGCCTGCCATTCTGGCATCATGGGGCCACTTTCCAGACCTACCCCAGATGTGCTTAGATCCTGTCACCTGATTTGAAAGCTGCTCAACCCCTCAGGGAGGCGCTCCTCGGCCCCTCATTCTGCAGGTGCTCCTGAAACAAGGTGGGTAAGTGAGCCCACCCAAACTGTCACCCAGTGTGCTCAGAGGTTTGGGGGTGAAGGAAGACAAGGGGACCTGAATCAAGGTGGCTCCAAACACAGCAGCCAAATTGCCCCTCCCAGCGAAAGGCTCTCCTTCACCACCAGCTCCTCCATGAGAACCCCAAGTAGGGCACCAGCAGGAGTCCTGCCAGGTCCCAGCGCAGAGGAGGAATGGAATGCGGAGACATCGGGTCCAAGCCCCGGAGTTTAGAGCTCGGGATGGCAAAGCCCAGACGGCAGGTAACCAGAGCAAAGTCGAACCCTCTTTACTGTTGGTGAGGTGGCTGCAGTGATGGGTCCACAGAGGAGGGTCCCGGAGGGAGGAAGTGAATGGAGGACACTGTCACGCCCTCCCACAGCAGAGCACTCTCCACCCAGTGGCCTTGGAAGAAGGCTGGCTTTACAGCAAGGCCGACCCCAGGACTCCCGGTGGCGCTGGCCTCAGTCCCACATTGGGAGTAAGAACTCTTAGGGACTGGAAGGGAGGAGGAGTGGTCATCTGGGGGAGGAGGTGACAGTGGACCGCAGTGGACAACAGTGGGTGGTGGTCAGCCTGTGGCAGGACCAGCTGGCACCCAGGCCCAGGAGGAAAGGAGCCTGGGCCCCGTGGAATTTCACCCTTCTTGGGAAGGTTCCACCAGGCTCTGCCGAGCTCACCCCTGCGCTCTCTGGACAGCAGGCTGCTTTCAAGGAATGTGAAACTCCTTGGAGCCTGGCAGGGTCGGGGGTTGGGGGGGCCCACTCATCCCCTGGGGCAGGAGATAACTTTCTTCCATCGAAGAAGGACTTCTCAGGTGTCTAATCCCTCTGGCCAGCTCATTTCTCTTGGCGGGAGGGCTCCCTCTTCCACCAGATCCGAAACTCTGAGATTGGGTTTCTCCCAGGCCAGGCCCTCAGAGGGGCTGAGAGGCACAGCCCTGACCTGCAGACCAGGCCTGCGCTGGCAGGAGGCTCCAGCAAGAGCTCGAGGCTCTGCCAGGGTGGGCTCCAGGCTGACCCGGCAGGGATGGGATGAGGTCCTCCGGGAGCAGAGATGCAGGCCAGACCTCCCAGTCACCTCCCGTCGCCCAGGGCTGGGCTGACTCACTCAGGAGTGTTGATCCAGATGATGTCCAGGTGGCAGTAGTAGACACACTCCTTGTCCTTGTAGGTGAAGCACGTACAGCGCCTTGCGCGGCGGTGCACAGGACCCCCTTTGGACGCCTGCTCCCCAAACCGACCTGGTTTCTGCTCCTGCCCAGGGCGTCTGGGACTCAGACCCTGCACTGCAGTAGTGGCCACAGTCTCCTCCATGTCCCCCTCAGATCTGGCTGCAGTGGGGGCCCCGGGCATGCCGCTCCTGCCAGCATCCCCAAGCTGGGGGCGAGGCACCAGTCCTGCAGAAGGCAGATTGAGGGGCTCCTGAGCTCCTGAGTGTGCAGAAATCCCCCTCACGCACACACCTACCATTCCCAAAAACCTGGGGGGAGGGGACAACCAAACTTTCTGCAAAGATTGCAAGCTAGTTGCACTTTCTGTAAAGTCTCCAAACTCTGCCATGCGTTCTGAAAAGTTTGCAAAGCTATGTGCTCAGTTTCAGAAAAGATTGCAAGTTATGCGCATACTTGGTGAAAAGCTTGCAAGCTATTTTCACTTTCTGCAAAGTCTGCAAGGTATTTGCACCCCTTGAGAGCTTTGCAATCACTTCCGCACAGTTTCTGAAGAGTTTGGCAAACTTTTTTGAAAAGTTCCCAACTTCGTGAAAAATTCACCAAGTCCTCCGGGCCAGCCCCATCTCTGGCTTGACGGTGGACTGCAACCCCCAGAGCCCCCCCAGGTAGCTGGCGCTCCGCTTCTGTCGGCACCCCCTCCCCGCCCGCCACCAGCCCACTCCCAGGCGCCTCCAGGGGTGGCGAGCCCAGGCAAGAGGTTGCTCCCCACAATGCACCCTTCCCCGCGCCCCCCATCCCAGGGTCCTTTTGTGTGCGGTCGCGCCGGGAGTGGCGCGCCGCCCCGCCCGCTTACCTGCGGCGGAGGTCACTGTGAGCCCGAGGAGGAGCCACAGCCCGGGCTCCATGAACCCCGATCGGGCACTGGGCCGGGAGCACGGAAGCCGGCGGCGGAGAAAGGGCGCTGGGCCCTGCACAGCGGCCTCGCCCTCCCGCTGCGGGGTCCGAGGCCGGCACTCGCGCTCGCTTCGTCCCGGGCCCGGCCGGGAGTTGGCGGCAGCGGTCACACGCTTGAGAGCGCGCTGCCCATCCCTGCGCAGGGCCGGCTGTGGGCTCGGGCTTTTCTGGCGCCCGCACCACCCCCTCGCCTCCCCGCCCCCCGGAGGGGCTGGGGCTGCCGCGCGGGGCCTTTGAACCCGGGGGCGCGCCAGGGGTCGCCTCCCCGCGCTGGGGGAGCGGGGACAGCGCAGCGGCCCGGGGCGCACTCAGCGGGCCAGGGGCGGGGGCGGCGCGCCAGAGGCGGTGGGTGCGGTGGGTGCGGTGGGGTGCAGTGAGGGGACAGCTGCCGAAGGCCACACGCGCACACACTCACACACATACACACATGTGCACACGCACACACGCGCTCACACACACCCCACTGCCTTGCAGCCCAGGGACCTGCAGCTCCCACCCCAGAGCAATGCCAGCGACAAAAGGCTGAATGGGAGGCTGTTACCTTTTATCTCAGGGGCTGTGGGAAAGCAACATATCTCAATGTTCACCTAATGACACCTTACCCTTGCACAGATGGTCCTGCCAAGGCCCTGGGCGTACTTTACACTCGTGACTCACGGGCACGGGCAGTGGCTCCCTGCCTCTCCCAGGAGCTCAGAGCCAGTGGGTGTGGGCCTGTGGCAGGGGAGCAAAGTCAACCCAGAAGCAGGTTAGCGGTCTGAGCCACCCGGACTGGCTCACAGCCCCCTGCACAGGGCTGGGGCGGCCTGGAGAGGCCTCCTGGCATCCCCTCCACGGCCTTCAAGGTGGTCCGGGTGCCATGGGTGGAGGGCTCTCCCGGCTCACCTGAGTCTTGTCTGCTGCCCCAAGCAACATAGAAGACAAGGGTTGTCTTACTTTGTTGTTACTAAGACAGTCTGTGCTGGGAAAGGCGCCTGGGCCCCCAGGAAGCAGTCTGGAAAGGTTCGTGGGTGAGTGGATGAATGAACCCGAGGATCTGGCCCCGGGCTGCTGATCTTTGAGAACCCCTGGGGGCCCCCCTCCGAGGGTCTCCCTTACCAGAGTCCTCAGACCAGAGGGATAGACAGACACACAGAGGTGGTGCCCTAGACAGCACTGGGCAACCCCCGAAGGGCTGGTTGGAGGGCCCAGCCTGTGCTGGGCGGTCGCTGGCTTTCCCAGGGAACCACAGGCTCCGCCAGTTCCTGGGGCAGCAGACAGGTCTGCAGCCCTGGAGCTGCTCCACTCCCAGAGCCCTGGAGGTTGACCTCACACATGTCCCCAAATCTTTGGACACTCCCCCCATAGACTTCTCCCAGAGAAAGCAGCAGAAGTCATAAAAGGGCCACGACCTCTACCTGGCTCCCTCCCTGGGGACGCTGGTCCTCTGAGCCCAGCCGCCATGTTGGGGGGAAGCCCGGGTGAGCCTGCGGGCAGAGACCGCACAGAGCAACCCACACAGAGAGAATCCAATAGCTCCCAGCACCGGCCAGAGCCTACTGCTGACACAGGAGTGCACGGGCCCGGGGGTGACTGGAGCCCCAGCCTCCCAGACTTGCTGTTGAGGACTGGGTGGCCCCCTAGGCCGACCCACAGAAACCACGAGGGCCACCGATGGTGGTTTGCCCCAGTCAGTGCTGAGTAATTCGTCCCAGTGCCATGTGAGGCAAAAAGCAGGCAAGCCCCCAGAACTGGGCTGATGGGGAAGTATCTCCAGCCCGCCCCCACCCCTTCCACCCTGCCCAGTCCTTGAGTCCAGATCAAGGTGTGGGATGTGGAAGACATTATCCCTTAGGGTGATTGTCACCAAGCAGGATGCAAGCTCTGTACGGGGGCGCTGCTTCATATTTTTGTGCTCCGTGCTTTGAAAATTAGAAAAAGTCCCAAGACTAGGATTATCTTCTGCTCCTGCTGGGCTGGAACTTGGATGACTTTATCATTATCCCTTCCCTTAGAATTAAAATGCCCATCACCTACAAAATAAGATGTGTGGAACTGGGGGATAGCTACAGAAAGAGAAAGTATGCTAGCGAGCTAATGAGAGAAGGGGGTAGGAGGCGGTTTTCGGGTGCTCCCAGACACAGGAGGCATCAGAGCTGCTCAGACCACTCACTGAGTCCCTTGCCCTCCGCAACTTGGACCAAACCCAGCACAGCTGGGTGGGCCCATCAGGAGGCCTACCGCACTGCGGGAGACCAGCCTGGCTCTGGCCCTCCCCTTAGAGTCTCCTAATCGAGTCAACAGCAGGAAGTCTGGGACAGAGAACCCAGGAGACCAGGGTACTGAGACCAGAGCTGAGAAAAGAGGCCACAGTCAGCAGGATGGTCAGTGGGGGCAGAACCTTACCTGGTCTTCATCCAGGTCAGCAAGCTGAGCCCCATGACTAGAGCGGATACTAGCCAGGACGTTCACCAACACTCGCTCTCCATAAAGAAACTTCTCCCCTTTTCTGCTCTTCCACAGTCCTTCTGACCGCTCTCAGGATTGCTCCTGGGTCGGGAATGTCTGCAAGAATTCTCATACAACCTTCATTTTCGTGCTGAGAGACAAGGCCACAGGCTTGAAGGCTTGGGCCGGCCACAGAATCCAAATAGGATTTCTTTCTTGCTCTTTCTCTCTCTCTCTCTCTTTTTTTTTTTTACATAGTGGTAAGATATGTATAACATCACATTTACCCTCTTAGCCATCTTCAGTGCACAGGTCAAAATGTTAATATATCCACACGGTCAGCAACCACCATTACGACCCTCTCTGCAGACAGCCCTTTCATCTTATAAGATTGAAACTCTGTCCCTGCTAAACACTGACTCCCTCCTGTGTGTAAACCTGGCGATTCACAGACCTGTACCCCTAGGGCTAATAATACATTATATGTTAATTAAAAAATACATATATATATAAGAAAACACACACACACATATATATTTCTTATATATATATATGATATCTATTATATATATAAGAAAAAAGAACGACAAACAGAAAAAATAAAAAATAAATAAACACTGACTCCTCGTTTCCCCCTCCCCACAGCGGGACAAGACTATTGTGTCTGACTTATTTCACTTTGCATGATGTCCTCAAGGTTCATTCCTGTTGTAGCAGGTGTCACAACGTTCCCCCTTGGAGAGCCGAGTACTATTCCCTTGTAGGTATGGACCACACTTGGCTTATCCTCCATTCATGGATGCTGCATTGCTTCCATGTGTTAGCTGCTGTGAAGAATGTGGCCATGAACATGACTGTGTGACTATCTCTTCCAGAGATTTCTTTCAATCCCCTTGGGTTTACATTCACCCAGAAGTGGAGTTGTTGGATAACATGGTAATTCTGTTTTTGATTTTTTGAGGAAATTCCATACTGTTCACCACAGAGCCGCCACTTTGCATTCCCGCCAACGAAGTTTCCTTTTTCTCCACATTCTCGCCAGCACTTATTTTTTTAATTTTTTGATAGTAGTCATACTAATGAGTGTGAGGTGAGATGGCATCTCATTGTAGTTTTGATTTGCATTTCCCACATAGTTAATGATGTCGAGCATCTTTTCATGTATTTATTGGCCTTTTGTATGTCTTCCTTGGAGAAATGTCTATTCAAGTTCTTTGCCTGGTATTGAATCTCATTGTTCTTGT